>JBBBDQ010001883.1:462500-522500 GCA_037127315.1 Ascarosepion bandense
CTTGGGCGATCATGTCTCGAAAGAGACATGACTGACTGGACAGAACATTATCCCGCAGTAGGTTGCCATTGCTTTCTGCGGTAGACTGATTGCCAGCCAAGGCTATAGAACCCAATCTGTCCTGTTATTTAACCCATAACTGGAAGGATTAGACAGATTAAAACCTTTCCCAAGGGCATTTGCGCGTAAGTGAATGCAACGAATTCAACTGGAATTCGAACTCGACTCCCCGCGTTGTCGTTCCGAGCGAATATCCACTGTACCACAACACAATAGACCATACATAAAAAGTGCATAGACATTCTTCATTATTATTATCATTATTCTCCTGTGAAGGTCAGTGTTTTGTTTAAAGGACCTTCCTTACATTTATGGCGAGGAAAGGGTCATTATTCTACTAATGTGTGTTGGTATGGGCGGATGTGATACACTTAGGTGATCATGTCTCTTTCCATCTATAATCTTCCAAGGGTATTTTACATGGAAGTTAATATAACGAGCACCACTGGAATTGGAACTCGGCTCTTCACTTTCTCATTTCGAGCCGTTACCCTTTGCACCACCCTCACACCTAAGCTTGAAACACCTGCCATTCAAAGCGGTCAGCTATCTAGGTACTGACCAATACTGACGTTGATTTACTTTGGTGATCGTACAAGAACTGATGTTCCAACGCGATATAGCCGTAAGCCAATTCATGTATCGAAACATTTGTAAGAAGAAAAAAAAATACTTTCTGGTTTCTTTCGCCTAGCAACGGTTTACCAGTTCTACGATTGCTTTGATATTCATTGATAAAAAACGGAAAGTCCTGAAAAGAAGTTCGACGTCAAAAAATTTAATATTTAATTGCAATTCCTAGGTTTCTGGGTTTTCGTTATTGATTATTCGATTGAAAAAATGATCGATTGAGTCTTACCATCTAAAAAAAATTAAATCGAATTTCTTGTATAATTTGCTTGAAAAACAAAGAAAAAGTATAAAATCGAAATATCTTAAATCTGTATAATTATTAAAAATAACAAAATACAGGCATCAAGAAATTTGGAGAAACGTATTCTGGCAATGTATATATATTAATGTATATTTGGGCAACCATCTTTCTTTTAAACAGGTCTGTGCGCGTCACGTGATAGCTTATGAAGAACGCTCCCACAAAAATGACGTTAGTCAAAACATGTGGGTAAAATAACAACATCAGAAAAATAACATCCTTGAAAAACAGTTAAGAGTGGCTGAAAGCGCTTGGAAAGTCAAAAATTATGGAACATTTTTACATTCTTTATCTCCACTAAAAAGAAAACATGTAAGAATACTGGAAAAATTGAATGAAAAATTAATCAAATCTTTCTGTCGGTTGTTTTTTATGAAACACACACACACACACACACACACACACACACATATATATATATATATATATATATATATATATATATATATATATTAACACATTGCTATGAACCAAATGGACGTCATTATAATAACCTAACCTAACCTTTCGGATAACACTTTTCAAAGGCTTACGTTGGCTTTATTTTGAATTGTAACTGAAGGATACGGGAGAACAACAAAAGCTTAACTTACAAAAACGGGGGGGTTAAAATGGAGCTCGTCTAAAAGTAAATTTTAATCAAATAATTAAAATGTAAGTTAAGCGTTTTTGTAAGGTTCCTCAGGTTAGGTTATTATAATGACGTCTATTTTGTTCAAAGCAATTAGTTCTTTCTGTGGGTACAATCTTTGTTTGTATATATATATATATATATATATGTGTGTGTGTGTGTGTGTGTGTGTGTGTGTGTGTGTGTGTGTGTGTGTGTGTGAAAGGATTTGTTTGAACGTTACTTTTGAGCGATACTCGTATTTAAGTAAATATTCTGTTTATAATCAGACAGTATTATATATTTATTTCTACCGGCCTGATTATTTACGATTATTTACGATAAATTTGTGTTGCGAAAATGTGTATTATTCGGTACGATTCGAACCTGTGACCCCTATCCACATGTGTGTGTGTGTGTGTGTGTGTGCGCGCGCGCGCGTGTGTGTGTGTGTGTGTGTGTGTGTGTGTGTGCGCGCGCGTGTGCGTGTGTGTGTGTGTGTGATAAGATGTAGTTTAAGTTATGCTATTATTTTCAGTTAAATATCAAACATAGAGCGTATGCAAATATAACATTGAAGTCAACACTGAACGGTAATAGTTATACTTTTAAGCAATCATTAGGAGGCCATATGTGTTGTCGTTTTGCTTGACTATTATATATGAAAACAGACAAAAAGAAAGAAACTGGTATTTTCAAGTCTGGGTCAGTTCTCATTGGTCGGTCACGTATCACGTGCATTAAAACCGTAGATAAATCTATATGTATGTAAGTTTGCGAAGGTTATTGTATGTCTTAGTGGGTATCGGATGGTAATGTGTATTCATCGTTTTGTACGTGTGTCTATCTCGTGGGAATTCAAATGCCTCCATCTTTGTGCGATCAGCCAGTGCAGCGGGGCGTCCTTCAATCTAATATGTGGCTGTACGTACGTCTTCTTTGTATTAGATAGATATAACTTAGATTCTGGAAGTCATTCAAAGAAATCTTATCCTTAAAGAATTATATTCTTTTTTAATCAGACTGGCATTAGTGAAATCAAAGCTATGTCCAGCATTGTTTTTATTCAATGCGAGAGAGTTACATCGTTTATCTAAACGCAAATCTCTCTTATGTTCGTAGATGCGGGTTTTTAGATCACGTGATGTCTTCTCCACGTGCACAGTTTTGCATTGTAAACAATTTATTTGGTGAATTAGATACGGTTTTAATGCACGTGGCACGTGACAGATCGATCAAAACTGACCAAAACAAAATTGTTTCTGTCTATTTTCTCTCAGTCTCAGACAAAGCTTTAATAAAAATGAAACACATTGTTATCTTCTATTTTATTTGACCTGTCTCTTCAGGACGTAAGTGATCATGGACCTTCACATTATCGTATCCCTTGTGACTCTTGAAATTTTTTTCTCTACCGTTTACATGCTTAAGCCCATCAAGTATCCACGATTTGTATTGTTTTCAACGTAACAGAATGGGTTATTTTGCCTTGGTTCGGTAATCAGTCTATCAGAAGGATTTCTGGATTCAAAACCTGTGGAGGTCTGTTTTGAAAGCACATAACACACTATATAATTTCTGTCTCTATTTCTTCCAAAAGTATCATTTGACCAAGCAAAGTTGAAAAATATCTTTAAAGATTTTAAAATCTCTTGGATATTCATCCCCTTACTTTAGAAATTGCTTTGTTTACATTAGGACACAAAACTGTGCAGTTATGTATATTTCAAGAGTCAGAAAAAAAAATTTTGTTTAAAGGCCCTATTCGACTTAGCTCCATGGTTCCCAACCTCCCCAGGGTAAATTACCCCAGTGGGGTAATGAGCCTATATTTTGGGGGTAATGGATGTTTGGTTTGGGAACTTCAGGACAATATTGCTTCATTTTGTGGGAAATTGGAACTCTGGACAAGACGTATTGCAAAGGGACTTTTTGCACAATTTTCTACATTGAATGCCTTCCTTGATAAAGTTAATTCTGAAGACATATTCAACCACATGAAGACAGACATCAGTGATCACCTAAATGGCCTCTTGGGAAACTTATGTAAGTACTTTCCAAACTTGAATAATTCCAACAATGACTGCGTAAGAAATCCATATCTTGTGAGTGAAGATATCATTCCCGATGAGGACTATCCAGCAAAAGAATTTCTCACACTCAGGATGAACAATGCATGGAAGCTTTTGTTTGAGACATAGTCTGGTCTAGACATCTTTTGCATCTCTCGTCTGCAGGATATACCAACACTAGCCTCTAGTACAAATTCTCATAGGATTTTCAACCACTTATCTGTGTGAACAAACTTTTTCTACTGTCCTTGGAATGAAGACCAAGAAACGTAGCAGACTCAACGTGGCAAACGACGCCCGAATAGCCCTTTCAGTCACAAAGCCAGGAATAAATAAACAGGCACAGACAATACAAGCTCAATACTCACATTAAAAATCACGGCTGTTACGACTACTATACCTCTAATTATTATAGATTGGTACTGTACAGCCGGGGAGCCGAGTTCGAATTCCAGTTGAATCCATTGTATTCACTTACGCGCAAATACCCTTGGGAAAGGTATTAATCCGTCTCTTCCTTCCATGGGTTAAATAGCAGGACAGATAGGGTTCTATAGCCTTGGACGGCAATCAGTCTACCGCAGAAAGCAATGGCAACCTACTGCGGGATAATCTTCTGCCCAGTCAGTCATGTCTCTTTCGAGACATGATCGCCCAAGCGTGTATCACGTATGGCACTTAACTGACTGACTGTTGTATTGAATAATTTCCATTGACTTTGTCTGCTTTTGATGTATGAAAATATAATTACTTCTTTTCCTATATTACGGGTATTTGTTCATTGGGGTAATGGATAATAGTGAAATTATATTTAGGAGTAATTGTAGCAAAAAGGTTGGGAACCTATGAAGCTTGACCATCGTAGAACTTCGTGGCCAAAAGGTCAAAGCATGACATATTTAATGACAGTCTCTCCTAGAGGAATACAGGTTCGAATCCTGTCAGCGAGTACACAAGATTTCTCGAATATTCAGGCCGGTAGATGAAAATGAGGATGTGCGTGGGTGGCGCAGTGAATATCGGCTCGAAACGAGAAATCAGAGCAGAGTTCAAATTTCATTTGAATTTTCGCATTCACTTACGCGCAAATACTTTTGGGAAAGGTATTAATCCAGCTGTTCTCCCTCCAGCTATGGGTTAAATAACAGGATAGATTGAGCTCTATAGCCTTGGTTGACAACCAGTCTACTTCAGAAAGTAATGGCAACCAACTGCAGGAAAATATTTCGAGACATAATCACCCAAGCGTGTATCACGTATGGCATTTAACTGAGATGAAAATATAATATTTAATAAATAAACAGAGCGCTTATTCAAATACGAGTATTCACTAAAAATAATTAATAATTAATAATTCCTTTCTTCATATACAGGGTGTCCATAAAGTCCGTGTGCACTTTAAAAAATTGATAACTTTATTTGTATCTGTGATAGATATAATCTGTAAAAAATATTTAGTTTAATGTTTCAACAAGATGGAACTCCTTGTCAATTTGCTCTGCGTGTTAGTTTAGAAATCAGGAATTTCCTTACAGATGGATCAGAAGGGGTGGACCATTTTATTGGCCTCCACGTTTGCCAGATTTGACTCTATTAGGTTTTTTTCACGTAAAAACAATTGTGTATGCAACCAAACCGAGTTCATTAAAAGATTTGAAAGCTAAAATAACTAAAGTGATTTCAGGCATTATTGTAAATCATTTGGCAAATGTTTTCTGTGAACTGCAAAATCGTATTACTCTTTGTATTGCTAATGATGGAGGACATGTGGAAGCTTAAATAAAATTTCAATAAAACCCACAAAAAATATAGGTTTACTTTTTTCCAATCCTTCTTATAAATTACGAGCAGTATAGCCCGGCGTTGCTCGGGTGTAATGAAAGCTTTAAAACTAATCCATGGTCCTGGAGCTCAGACTCTTTGGACCTTGGCACGAAAGACTAAAAAGCAATAGTTGTTTCCAGTTAAAGCGAAATTGTAGAATGAAAGAAAAATGAATGGATGTAAGTCAAATTTTGATTTCCTGGTATCGATATCAAATAAGTTTTTTCGTTGTAAACTGAAGTTTGAAGGCTAAATAAGTCCTCTGAGTAAATGGTATCATGGCTGAGACTAAGAACTACAATTATACCTACTTAGAGCCAAACCCGAAGCAAAAGTTAAATAAAAGGGCTGAAAAAATACAGACATACAGGCAGATAAACAGACACACACACACACACACATACACACACACACACACACACACACACACAAACATCTTGCCTTTTATATATACATATTATCGATTTTCTGCACTATTGTAAAAACCTTGAAACTTCTGAATATCGTTTCTTATGTATTTGTCTATGAGTGTATCAAATTTGATTAAAATCGGACCACTTCTTCTATAACCCGATTTTTTTCGATTATCGATTTTCGATATTTATCGGGGATACCTCGACGCAAAACCTTGCTAAGAACACTCGCAGACGCTGTGTAAATTTTCAAGAAAATCGGTTCAGCCTTTTCGGAGTCTATAGGTAACGGACACACACACACACACACACATACACACACAGACAACGTTCCATTTATAAATAAGTTTATATATATATATATATATATATATAACGAGGGAAAGATTTCTTTTATGAAGTCATTAATTTTTTTTATTGTTTTAGTGCAGGTATTTTGATTGGTTGTTCAAGATTATAAATCTATTTCCAAATATTTATTTTACGAAACCTTTCAGCAACTTTGATCATCTTCAGAGAATAAAGCTTTCAATCTAGTTATGTCTTTACGGTTTCCCAACTTCTTCTTTATGGCATAGTTCGAATTTATAGACATTTGAACGGTTTCCCGAGAGGAGTGAATTTTATTGGTCTTTTTTCTTTTTTCTTTTTTTTTTTTGTTAGAAAATATTTAAAATACTACTTCCGATGATGAACATTTTATTATCTGTACATTGATTCTTTTTTTAATTATTTATTTCTTCTCAGATGTGTAACCTATCCACAATTAATGTTTTAAAGTTGTGTGTGTGTGTGTGTGTGTGTGTGTGTGTGTGTGTGTGTGTGTGTGTGTGTGTGTGTGTGTGTGTTGACACGTATCTTTTAAATGTTGATTGAAGATTTTCTTTTTATTTTAGTGTTAGCTCTTAGACAATTACTATTGGATCAGTAGCATATTATCCGATAAGATAGAGTTGTAGTTGTATGACCAATGTAAAAATTATCTGTATTTCGTTTATAGTTGCATTGAAAATTAAATAAATCTCTGAATAAACACGAAAAGACATTGTTGTTATAAGAAATATATTTTGAAAAACTTGCTAACTATTAGGACCACCATAAAAAGGGGTCAAAAGTTATCTCCCCTGGACCATTCAAGGGAGTTCGTTCCCCAGCTAATAGGTGCATTCTGAGAGACAAGGAGAAGGGACTTGCGGTAGAGTTTGGCACACATGGCAGGCAGAACTTTGCCATGTTCTCTATAAACACATCCTTATTCAACATCCACAACTGTTCGCTGTACTCATGTTTCCACAATAATAAATTTCCTAGTTATGTTCAATACTCAGCGAGTGTGTCACACAGGTAATTTATATATATCAAGAAGAAGAGTTAATTCCTCGTAGGAGGGTACAATAACACTGTTATTGTTTTTCCTTGAGGTAAGAATTAAAAATGAATAACCTCTTTGGAAGACCACCATACAGTAACCATTTAATTTTTAGGGTGCAATGGAGATTTTGTGCATTGTTTTACTGATTCACCAGCATCTAACCATAGTGCCTACTCTCGTACTGTTGTGAAAGATTATCCATTTTTTATCGCATATAATGAATCGATGCAAAAATTGTTCTTATTCCTAGTTTGTATTCATACATTAAGATTACTCGTTTTTTTTTCATTGTGATTATAAGTAGCAATATATTAAATGAAAAATTATCAGGAAAGAAAAAAGTCAGGAATAATCAAGACTTTTTTTATACAGGTGTAATGGATAAATTGCCGTCTAAATGACTCAAAAATGAAAATAACACAAACATTTCATTTCAACAGATCAGATCATGTCTCGAAAGAGACATGACTGACCGGACAAAAGATTATCCCACAGTAGGTTGCTAGTACTTTCTGAAGTAGACAGATTGCCAGCCACGACTATAGAACCCAGTCTGTCCTGTTATTTAACCCATAACTAGTGGGAAGTGACGAATTAATACCTTTCTCACGGATACTTGCGCGTAAATGAATGCACCTGGAATTCGAACTCAGCTCTCCGATTTCTCGTTCCGAGCCGATATCCACTACACCACAATACACATCCTTTTAACAGATATATTCCCAAAATTGCACAAAATATCATGAAATACCAAAGAGTAAATTTATTTAATAAAATGATTTCAACCACTGCTTCCAGACGACTTCGGAATCTTCTGCATCCTCCTGAACGGTCTCGTTGTTTAAGTTGGTGAATGCTGCCATAATTCTTAACTTCAGTACATCATTGGTTTTACAAGGAGTTTTATTAGTTACTCGTTTAACTGCGTTTCACACATAATAACCAAGAGAGTTGCATTCTGGGGAGTTAGGTGGCCAGATGTAAGCGATGATATGGTCGCAGAAATTGTCTGACAGCCATGACTGGGTTATCTTGAGTTTGTGGCCTGGTGCATATTCCTCTTGCCAGACACAGAGTCTTCCAGCATCCACCGCCTTGACCAGAAGCAACAGTATCACCTCAAGACACTTGATGTAGACCTCCGTGTTGAGTCTGGGGCCCTTACCAACAAATTCGCGAATTACTTTCTTATCAGAGAAACTAGAGTTAGTTTTTCGAGCTGCCATTCCTTTGTAATCATAATGAGATTCATTCACCTCTTTTCGAATCCTCTGCTCTCTGCTCAGATTGACACCAAAACCCTCTTAAATTTTTCTATTGGACCTTCCGGCACGAATGCCAAGCAGTACAGCATACAAATTATTGGCGGGGAGAATTGCGTCATTGCGCTCGTTTTCTCACAAACGGTACCCAACTGACCCTACTAAACTGTGCAGTCGACAAGAACAAACAACGCACATGCGCGGAATTAAGAATATAAAACTTGCTAAATGTTATGATGAAACACACCTATTCCTCCGATAATGGACTCTCCCACCTATATTAATAAGGTTTAACAGGAAGTTAACTCGAGAAGTTCTTGGGAAGTTCATAGGAGTTCTTAGAATTTCTAGAGAGATCTTTAGATTTCTATTGAAGTTCAGTAGAACTACTAGGCAGTTGATATTAGTCAGCAGTTAGCCGAATACTAAGGAGTCAGCTTTCAGTGGAAGATTACCAAGTTCCTAAAACTTTGGGTGCGTTAAGTCGATTAGCAACCGACATAGCACGATTATGACTTTCAGTTGGAAACTACTCCACAACTCTTTAATTTACCTATCGCGCCCTATATACTACGGAGGTTAGTCCGTTAGACAACCGGATCAACAACGAACTAAAAAATGCGTCATTTCATGTGTGACAACCACGTGCTTGATAAGCTCCTCCAATACCCTAATTATTTCATATTCAACACAAAACAGTAGGGTCGTCAAATATTTAAACTATTCCAACAAATTCAACGAATCGAGACATTACGCTATCAAAATTATTAATGACCCACTAAATATGCAGTTTATAATAATAACAAACAATGTCGAATTAAAATCCATTAATTACTTAACTATATGTGTGCGTCCTCGTGGTTATGTGTATGTGTGTGACATGAATTGCTGCATCTTAATACTATATTATGTATCAGTTCCTCACGGATATAAATTGTTATTTGCTTTTCTGTGCAGACAGGGAGTTAACAAAGTATATACAAAGTGATTCGACTTCATAAATATATCCTTTTTCTGAAAAAAAGGCATTAATATCAAAAACATTAGCAGACACCAATTTTAGTATAAGAAATCCTGTCATGTTCTTGATTATTAAAAATGAATGAAGTGTGACACGATAACTAGGCATATATGTATTTTATTATAATAGATTAAAATAGAAAATGGTTAAGAATAGAAAATAGTTTAAAAACATATTTAACAAAAGTGAAAAAGAAGAGGAAAAAATAAATAAATAAATAAACGCTTTTTCTTTTATGGGGAAAATTGTGGAAGAGACAAGAGTATCCGATTACTGTTTTAAATCCTACCACTCTTCCGCTAAATATTTGACTCAGTGATTTAATGTAATGAAGAGATAAGTTCAGGAGATAAAAGTTCAGGAGGTGCGTTTCTCGAATGACCAGGTCAAAGGCTGTGTTTTACTGTATCTTGACCACACATTCAAAATTTTCCGGCGGAAGCTTTAGTAAGATAAAAAAAAAAGATAACTGAAATTTCAGACTTACAGTCGCCAATGTTTATCACCGGTGGTCTAAAGCATTTCCGGATTTCCGGATTCATTTTAAATAAATAGAAGTAGAGTAGAGTGAGGGAGTCAGTGAAAGGAGTTCCGCCGGGCGCGAGCTTGAAGTAAGAATCTCCGTTCGTCTTGTTTCGGTCAGTTCGGATTTGTTGATCTCCATTAATTAGAGTTAGAGCTGTGTGTCACATTCGCCTGCCCCATCCGAAAAGGCTAGCTCTAGTCTAAACGAAATAAAGCATCGTTTCAACTCATCCAAGTTGTGGAAGTTCGTTCCTTATAGTTCAATCTTGTACCCCCAGCTTTTCGGCCGACATTTTTAACAAACTCCCGGCAAACATCACAGCGTGCGGAATGGCCGCTGGAGGAAATTGTTAGGAAGGACCGTTGGGGTGTTACAGAAGAATTTTTATTGATTTCTATGCAGGAAATGAAAACGAAGTTTGAAAATCCTTTCATAAATTCTGACAGGTAAAAACTTACCTGAAAATACGCTTTTTCTTATGCTGGTATAGATATTTTATCAACATTGTGGTTAACAAGCTTGTATCGCTAAATCAATTACGACTGAATAGGGATTTCAGTCCTCACTGGTTGCTCCACACTTTAGGCCTTGTGTTATACATTCGCTTACTACGGTGTATAATATTGCTCACAAATGTAATGCAAAGCTGGTAAAATTTAAAAGAAGATAGGAATTACGTTTTGAAAGTTCAGGAATACAGGCGCTGATTGACAGGCGAAATTTCTTTTCGATAAACAGCGTAGTGAAAGTAAGAGAATATAAACATTCGGAAATATAAACAGTATGCAAGGCGGAAGATGACGGGGGTCAAATGAAACTAGTTTTATGTAAGAGACAGATGAGAAAAAAGAAAGAAGACAGATCGGGAGAGAGAAAAGAAGACGAGCCCAGCCAGGCAACTGCCTTCGTATACGTGAGTGTTAACTCTTAGACCAACCTCTACTCAACACTGTCACCGAAGAAAAAGAATAAAAATATAATTTTATATTTTTATAAATTCGTGTTCGTTGTTCATCGTTGATGCCAAGCTTATCGCCAACATTGGTTGCAATTTATATACATCATAAGAGTATTAACAGTCTTTTAAATTGGTGCACTGTGACTTGCTGTATTATGAATTCTTTTTTTTTTTTCAAACAAATTTATCGACCCTGAGTTGCTATGGCAATAAAACACTAGACGATTGCGGTAAAGACATCGTGTAGGTGACTTTGCGTTTTGCCTATTTGTACTCTGCTCTGATGGTTATTATAGAAGAAAAAACAAAGTCGCAAGTTCAAATAAAATCTTGGAATAGAACAGCATGCCTTTTGGCAGTTTTGTACACAGTCTGACCGTGGAGATAGGGGATTTGGTTTTTGAACACGTTATGTGTGATAGGATGTGCGTCGTGGTGCAGTGGATATCCGCTCGGAACGAGTAATCGGGAAGCCGAGTTCGCATTCCAGTCGAATTCCTTGCATCCACTTACGCGCAAATACCCTTAGGAAAGGTATTAATCCGTCTGTTCCTTCCAGCTATGGGTTACATAATAGGACAAATTGGATTCTGTAGCCTTGGCTGGCAACCAGTCTATCGCAGAAAGCAATGGCAACGTACTGCGGGATAATCTTCTGCTCAGTCAGTCATGTCTCTTTCGAGACATGATCGCCCAAACGTGTATCACGTATGGCACTTAGCTGACTGACTATGTGTGATAAAATGCCTGTCGCTTATTGTGGCCAGTAATAAGAATGCGGATGGGACTTACCTCAATCTGTACGAGTTCATGTAGTATGTAAGGTCCTGTTAGGTGCTGAAAAGAAAAGCGACATAGCGGCCGCGCCTGATTATATGCTGGCGGGTCTCAAAAAATAACGTGAAATCCCCTTCTTCATATGCAAATAAGATGGTGCCGGATTGCCTAAAAAGCCTCTGTTTTCAAAGAAGGTCGTATTTTGGAATCGTGAGTTACAACCGAAGCGTGTGTACGTACAGTATTGAGGCGTGACGGTTTTAACCACAAAAACCAAAACCACAAGCTATTTTGGCAAACGGAGAAAATGGGCGAACGAGTGAAGTTATCAGTGGCATCCTGGGGCCGTTTACAGGAGAAGGCCATATGGTCATGTGGCTTAATAAGCTGAAGCTGTTTGTGAAGCTGCAAAAGATCGATGAAATAGCAACATTGATCTCGATGTATTTGGAGGGGAATTCACTCGCGGTTTATCTAGAAATAGGAGAGAAAAAAACAGACCAATACTGAGAATATTGAGAAAAGATTAAAGACAGCATTTTCGGGAGGTGCTTTTGAAGCCTATAACAAGCTGAGAAGAGTTACCTGGACCGAAGAATCGGTGAACATGTATGCAGCAGAAATAAGGCGACTAACAGGATGGGTCGGATACACGGGACGAAACATTGAAAAAGCTGTTAAAATGGCTTTCGTGAGTGGTTTTCCTGATAGCATCTAGATGGATCTGCAACGATTGACCGGGATCGAAACCATGCAGGTAGAGGAAATTTTGAGGCATGCCAGGGTGCTGGTGAAACATCCCAGTGAACTGGGGGTATTTGCAACCTCTACCACAAACAAGTCCGGTGAATATGAGCAGACAGTGAGGAGACAAAGCCGTAAATTCATCGGAAAATGCTTCAGATGTCAGAGGCCACACCTGATGAGAGATTGTAGAGAACTAAGGCCGGACATTATCTGCTTCCAGTGTGACCAGGTTGGGCACATTAGTAGGAATTACCCTTCATTTCAGGGAAACGATTAAAGGGGTGCTATTGCGCTAGTAGTCACCCCTTTAATTCTGAAAAGACATGTGAGAGTTTGTTGCCACAGGTAGTGATCACTGTTAACGGGATGAGGGCTAGAGCCCTTGTTGATACTAGCTGTACGACTACGCTCGTCACGACAAGTGTCGTCGACTTTTGGAATGGGGTCAGCAATATTAGAGCGGTAGATGGCAGAGAGGTGAAGTGTTGTGGAGAGACCAACGCCAAGATCGTGGTGAGGAATATACCACTACGACTCCGAGTAGTTGTGCTGGATAAACTCGTCGCGGGAATCGATGTGATACTGGGCATAGATGTTATAGACCGGGGTGGGGCTACAATCGTTAAGAGCCAGGTGAAGTTCGGCAATCTAGTATGTAACTAGAATGGCAAGAATCGCGAACGGTAATAATGTCAGCCAGCCGACAAAGCCCAGGCCATGTCAGATTGAGGATGAGGACTTTCGAGCCCAATTTGATGGTGACAAGTGAACATTAGAGTGGCAATAGACCGCGGAACCGCCCATGCTGACAAATCGGGTTGGCTGCTACGAAAGCACACTAAGAGGAGAGATAAGACCGCAGTTCGAGAAGGAAGTTCAGGGGTGGGGGTCGACGAAGGAATTTTAATACCATGGTCAGCGAAAGTTGAAGGAATTCTGCCATTCATGGCAGTGGTTCAACCTACCAAGAAGAAAGTCAGGCCAGTGTTGGACTTCCGAGAATTGAACAAGTATGTAGCCTGCCACACTAAAGATGGAATCGACGTATGTGAAGAACTCATGAGGGAGTGAAGGAGAATGGAGCGAGCAACCAAGATCGTGGATTTAAAGTCGGCCTACCTTCAAATTCATGTGGACAAAAAACTATGGCGATATCAATTGGTCGAATATAAAGGTCAGATTTATTGTTTGACCAGATTAGGATCTGGACTGAATTCTGCACCGAAAATGATGACAGCAGTGCTTAAGACCGTGTTGACCAAAGATAAAGCGGTGAAAAGAGCCACCTGATCTTATATTGATGATGTGCTGGTGGACGATACAGAGGTGACTGCAGAAAGGATGAGAGACCGTGTCAAAACGGCTATACCATCAGAATCGTTGGAAATGGTTCTGGGATTGAAGTTACAGCGGAAAGTTAATGTTTCGAAGAGGAAACGAGATCCCTGAAGTCAAGGACGGCCTGACCAAGCGAGAACTTTTCCGGTGTGCAGAATGTTGGTTGGTCATTACCCCATAGTCGGATGGCTGCGGACTGCATGCAGTTTTATTAAAAGGCGGACCGATAAAGGCACAGTCCGCCAGCGGACGTGAAATCAAGCTCTCCTATCATTCTGAAGATGAGATTCTGATCTCGAAATATAAATGAATAATAATTAGGTAATACCCAACACCTTCTTTAGCTTCCTTTATTATACTAAACACATTTTGATAGCCTTCAAATACCTACTGATCTTGAAATATTAATGAATAATAAATAGGTAATACCCAACACCTTCTTTAGCTTCCTTTATTATACTAAACACATTTTGATAGCCTTCAAATACCTACTCATACATCTTATATGCACAATGCTTCAAGCAAATTACAAAACTCCCAAATAATAAAAAAATTAATTGCAATACCTCGTCAGTCGTCTTCAATAAAACCAGTTTTAAAGCGTGATTGCTGGCCAAATATAAGAACTATATTTCGAAAGAATACCACACACTATCATTTCAGTTGTAACCCTATTTCTACATATGAAAAAAATGTAATTCTTAGATTAATACGACGGAGCGAAAGAAATTATTATTAGTGGTATTGTTGATTTTGCAGTTTATTGTAAATCGCGATATGAGCTCTAATTAGAAATATTTAATACTGAGATACTTGTAAAATCTGGAAAATAGAAAAACTAGCTGAAAATTGGTGAGAAAGGAAAAATATATAAAATATATATTTTTTGCAATGTTATTCAGAAGCGAATTTTCGGCCAGTGGAAGTGAGAAATGGCGATAGTCAAAATAAATTGTCAAAAACTTTTGATGAGGTTAAGAAGGTCCGGACTTTGACTATGAGAATGAAAATGAATTACAAATCTTACTGAAGTTAAAGTTTCCAAGCTAAAGGCTGGATTTGCTGATGTAATCAGTTGAATTAAGAAAAAGAGGACGAAGAGAGATTACGTCAGAGAAGAGATTGATGTTCATTGGTTGAATCAAACCCCCACCTTGAAATGTGTAGGTGGAAATAACCTCATTGGTCAAGAATTTGATTTGCATAAAGATACCCCGGATCTCTCCACATCCCTCAAGAGAAATTGAGACAAATATAAAAATCGAGACCCCAGTGAGAAAAATCAGTAGGAGCTGCCGATCGAAAGAAGCAAGACGAATTTACTACCGCTGTCGCCAAAACACCACACTTCGACCGTTTTCGTAAAGATTCAGTAAAGAACCCTGAAAAGATTTTTTTATTTGGAAAATTGAAAGCTCTGATTATTCTTAACGAAAACTTCGCTCCGTTTTGAAAATTGAATTCGACGATTATATATTCTGCTTCTTTTGATAATTGTTTTTTTATTTATTTGTTTTTTTGTTTTTTGTTGTTGTTTTTTGGGGGGTTTTTTGTTCTGTTTTTTGTATGTATAAAGACTCTTTCCGCAACTTATTCAGGCATTATCGAAATTAATCATTTATTTTTTTTTTTTGTTAACCAAATGCACGCGAGCGCCCGGCTTGGATCGACGTGGTAAAGACATAGTTAGCAAGATTTCAGCGTACCTTCCTAGGTAGTGACCACAGTAGTGACCATAAAAAAATGATTTTTATTAAATTTAAACGGTCATAACTTGACAGATACTTGAAGTTGGAACAAAGTTTGGCCAGTTCTGAAATCCCGAGACTGTCTGCTTTCAGACGTGTAACAGAACATATCACTTAGGAAATGTTCATTTGTATGAACACTGAGCAACTCTTTCCTTATCTGAAACCGTGATTTTGAAAATAAAACTTTAAGATCACAATGAGACTAATATCCTGTAATCTGTGTTTTTCATTTTAAATTTAAACAAAAGAATTTATTGATTGAAAGTTCAGTTTGTTGTTTTCTGTAAAGCGTTCTCTTTTTATTGGTTAATAAATATTTTCATGCTTGCTCGTGAAATTTGCCTTGACCTTTTTCTCAGCACAGAGGCAATCTTTCTTCCTATTAGTACAAAATCAGATTTCACACTGGCTCGCGAATTTGAAAACAGTGAAGAAAAGAAATTTATTTTTATTTTGTACTCACGACAAGGATTTCAACACGCTTTTTATGAAAAAAATTATCGTATTAAAATCCCCCTGTTTTTTGCGCTATTTAAATTGTTCGGATTGTTGTCCTTATCTTTGTTGTCATATTCACGACTTTTTGGCCATTGTACGCTCTGACCTTCTTCGGAAGGTGGACTTGGGGTGGTACCACCTGTTAGGGTCCCAGCTACGGAAAAATAAGGAGCTCTATGAAAGTTTAGAAATTCATATTTATAGAAAAATACCAACAATATGTTTTCATATAAAAAATTACTAAGAATAACTTTTTATAGTAAAATTTACTAACTATAAACAAGAAAGAACTCTTTCATGATATTAATCCATTTAATTTCTTTCAATTTTATAAAGAAATTAAACAGTGTTCCAAAATATAATTTCAATAAAACTACGACATCAAACACACATAAAAACGCCTCGAGTAATTATGTTCACACAAGCATATTTATGCACAAAAGCTAAGTATCAACTACCATGTAAACAATTGTGAAATCAGAATAACATATATTTAATACTTCAAAGCTCATAAGAAAATTAAATTTCGGCATCAAAGGAGTTCATATGCCGTCAAACAAACAAATCAATCAATCATTATAGTCAAATTTAATTTTTCAGTTTAAAACTTCATAAAATTTTCATAAGTCAATAGTAAAGAGATATAATTTAGTAGGAAAATGGAAAATCGAACTTCTTCAAAGTGTAGAGTTTCATATCAAATTTTATTGTCTGCTTAAAAGAACGTCTAGTTAAATGCGACGTTGTCTGAAAGGAAGTCCTATATTTTAAGAATGGTTACAATGAATATCCCTTGTATTATTTTAACGAACGAAGGAACGAAAGAAAGAAAAAACGAAAAAAAGAACGCAGGAAGGAAGGAACGAAAGAAAGAAGGAACGAACGAACGAAAGAAAGAACAAAGGAAAAAAACAAAAAAGAATGAAGGAAAAAACAACAGAAAGAATGAAGGAAAAAACGAAAGAAAGAACGAAGGCAGAAACGAAGGAAAGAACGAAAGAAAAAAGAACGAAGTAAAAAAGAAAAAAAAAGAACTAAGGAAAAGACGAAGGAAGGAATGAAAGAAAGAAGGAAGGAACGAACGAAAGAAAGAAGGAGTGAAAGAAAGAACGAAAAAAGAAAGGAACGAAAGAAAGAACGAAGGAAGGAACGAGGGAAAGAATGAAAAGTAAAACGAAAGAACGAACGAAGAAAAGAACGAACGAACGAGTAACATGTATTTAATACTTCAAAGCTCACAAAAAAATTAAATTTCGGCATCAAAGGAGTTCATATGCTGTCAAACAAACAAATCAATCAATCATTATTGTCAAATTTAATTTTTCAATTTAAAACTTCTCGTAAAATAATAAAGGGATATTTATTGTAACCGTTTTTAAAATATAGGACTTCCCTTCAGACAACATTTGACTGGGCGTTCTTTTAAGCAGACAATAAAATTTTATATGAAATTCTACACTTTGAAATGGTTCGGATTTTCATTTTCCTTCTAAATTACATCTCTTTACTGTTGACTAATGAAAATATATTTCTGTCATTTCGTAAACCGATATAAAGATCTTGAAATGATTACTTCTTCTTCTTCTATGTGCCCTGTCCCTTCAGGACGTAGGCGATCATGGATCTCCACGTCTCCCTATCCCTTGTGGCTCTTAGTATGTTTGCTCCTGTTGCTCCTGGCAACCCCCGTTCCGTCATCCACCTGATCAGACCCTGCAGATATGTTATCCGCTGCCTTCCTCTGTCTCTCCTTCCTTCTATCTGTCCAGTCAGTATCAGGTTCTCCAGGCTCTCCTTCCTCATTGCATGTCCCAGGAACTTCAGTTGTCTCTTCCTGATGCTCAGCATCAATTTCCTTTTTGTTGCCATTCTTTCTAATACTTCGTCGTTGCTTGTATGCTCAGTCCACGATATCCGTAGCATCCTTCTGTAGAACCACATTTCGGCCGCTTCCAGTTTTTTCCTCATTTTCGATGATATTGTCCAGCATTCACAGCCGTATTGAAGAACTGACATGACGTAGCAGTCTAGCACTCTTTTCTTCGTTTCTATTGAGATCTTCCTGTGTGTTAGTATTTTGCTCATCTTCTGGAACGCGTCCTTTGCCATGCCAATTCGCCTTCGGATCTCCGTGTCGCACTTTCCATCTCCTGTTAGAACACTTCCTAGGTACTTAAATTCTTGGACTTGTTTGATTCTGTTATCCCCCACCTGTATTTGGCATTTTGGGTTGTATCTTTTGCTGATGACCATGCACTCAGTTTTCTTAAAGTTTATTTGTAGTCCCTTCTTGTCACTCTCCGCTGCTACTTTCTGTATGAGATCTTGCAGTTTCCTTTCCGTGTCCGCAATCAGTACTGTATCGTCCGCGTATCTTATGTTGTTCAGGTTGTGGCCTCCAATAACAAATCCTGGCGTGTCATCTAGGGCCCTCAAAATATTCTCGCTGTATAGGTTGAACAAATCCGGTGAAAAGACACATCCTTGTCTTACGCCTTTTTCTATCTTTGTGTATCTACTGAGGTCGTTACCTGTCCGTATGCAGGCCGTTTGCTGCCAGTACAGATTACTAAGAGTATTAATTTTACTGAAGGAGCATCCACAAGTTTCTGTACGCTTTGTGAGTTATCTGCCCTTGGTTGCTTGAGCAAACATTTTATCACAGTTTACAATAGAAATTGCATTGATACTTATGCTGGAGGGAATTGAAATTTCGACTTTCATTATATTTTGGGAAATAAAAAAAGCGTTTAATTTGACTGCTATTCTATTTCACAGATTACGATATGTGTTTACCGATAAGATGAATATCTATTCGGCTTTTCGTTTTAGACGTGTTTGCCTTCTTATTAAAAACGTAATTACAAGAGAAGAAATTATTACCAAAAAAATGAAAAAAAAAGGAAAATAGAAATATATTAGGTGTGTGCAAATGCTTTCGGTATTTTTGTTAAGAAAATATTCACTTTTGTTTATTGTCTTCAGGTTCTAATTTTCAAAAAATAAAGACAAAGAACGAACGAAAAAAGAACGAACAAAGGAAAGAGCGAAAAAACGAACGTAAGAAAAAAACGAACGAAGGAAAAAACAAAAAAAAACGAAAGAAGGAAAGAACAAATGAAGGAAGAAACGAAAGAAAGAACGAAGGAAGAAACGAGAGAAAGAACGAAAGAAGGAAGGAAGGAAAGAAAGAAAGAACGAAGGAACGAAGGAACGCAGGAACTAAAGTAAGAACGAAGAAAAAAACGAAAGAAAGAACGAAGGAAGGAACGAAAGAAAGAACAAAGGAAAACACCAAAGAAAGAACGAAGGAATGAACGAAAGAAAGAACGAAGGAAGGAACGAGTGAAAGAATGAAAGGCAAAACGAAAGCAAAAACGAACGAAAGAACGAACGAAAGATATAAATTGCGAACAAACGAAAAATGTTTATTGAAGAGTAGAAAAAAAGAAGAAAGTTGTGAGAAAAATCACAGTCCAGACGAATGAAAAAGCAAAATAAAGTGTCGAGGTCTAAACACCCAAACAACCTGAAAATTAGCCTCTTCCAAGGAACTGTTTTTGATTGTTTATTTTTTATCAATTCACCCCAATCAAGGTAATAATGCCACTGAGACACAAGAGGCTACTTTGTGGAGGTGAAAGGGAATAAAAAAACTTTAGGGGGAATTGAAAACCCAGTATTAAACTAGAAACAAAGGATAACTATCTGCTCCTGTTTAAAAACCGGTCAGGGTGTTAACCGGACAATAGTCGTCCCTATCTACTACACTAGCGGTTTGGAGTTTTAATAAACTTTACAAGTCACCGGAAACTTAATCCTAAATATGAAACAAGGGATAAATTTTTATCTCCGTTCAAAAAACCTGGGAGAAGTATAAACCCGACGATAGGAGAAACTATCCGCTGTTAACGGTATTCGATGGCTGCTCAGCGTGTGCCCTTAGCGCAAAACTGGAAAGAACATTAGATGACACCGATGCTCGCATTTGAAGAGTTGCTTTGGATGTGTCACTTGGAGGTGTCGTCTAACCAATTATCGATTGCATGGCAACCTTCATTCAGCATTGAAAATCATCAACGAATGTAGAGTCGCATTGCTGGAAAGCTGAAGATTTAACTTTTAGAGTTCTTTCGTGAGAACCTACATAGGGAAAAGCTAACAGAGGACGGCAAGTCAAGATCTGTAGCAAGTGAATTTGTGACGACATAAGTTACAACCACTCTCATAGTTTGGTTTGATTTTGATTTATATTTTTGAAGGCATTAAATAACCTCAATAGGTTATTTAACGCCAACAAGATATTTAGTATAGATTCGAATGGATAAAATATGTATTCTTTGTGAGAAATCAGTTTATAGATTAGGGTTCATTGACATCTTTGTTGAGAGAGTTTTTGTTGAGAGTCAAATGTATTGCGGGATTTTTTTTTTCTGTTTTCCAAAAATGTATTGCTAGAATTTTTTTTTTTCCAAAAATGTATTTCTGGAATATTTTTTTTCCAAAAATGTATTTCTGGAATGTTTTTTTTCTTTTTTCCAAAAATGTATTGCTGGAAATTTTTTTTCTTTTTTTCCAAAAATATCTAGAAAATCTTTTTTTACAAAAATGTATTCCTGAAATGTTTTTTTCCAAAAATATATTTCTGGAAATATTTTGATTTTCTAAAAATGTATTGCTGGAAATGTTTTACTATAAAAATCAATTTTATACTTTCATATTGTTTAACCTCAGTTTAGGAGTTTAAGTCACTGATGCCTCCTCAACAGGTGTTTACTCGTGCAACCAGACTGGCAACTGGGTCCCACCCATTCACAGTCAGGTTAGCCAAATGCAGACGACAATTCTACTCCTGCAGCTTCTCTCGCACTTCCCGCCTGTGGAACTCGCTCCCGTATTCTTGCTTTCCTGACGGCTACAACCTCCAGAAATTTAAATGCAAAGTCAATACTCATCTACTAACCACTGGACTCTAGCTCTCTCCCCACCCCTGTATAACCTTCCCTTTCTCTCCACCTATGTATCTGTCATCGCACCTGATTTCTATTGTTCCTTTCTAACTAGTTTGTACTCCTCACTCTTTTCTAATTAATCTTTTTACATTTATGTAGCCCCCTGCACATCAGCGGCGTTTCCGCCTTGCTCAGGATGAAATGATTAAAAAAAAAAAAACTCTTTGCTTATACCTAACAGGTGATACCATACCGGATCAGAATGGATCTGGGAACAACAGCAATTAAGAGGTGATTCCACGCACCTCAAAACTCCAGATCGGATGTCTTGTTGCCGGAAGTAGTTTATCATCACGGCCAGAACGAGCAATCACACTGATTTTCAGAATATGATTAATAATAGAATTGAATGGCAACAAAAAGTCACGGAAATCCGTGCAGGAAGTATAACCAGATGAAAATAAAGAAGGAAAGAAAACGAAGAATTGTCAAAAGAAATGAATTTGATGAAAGATAAACGTGGAGATAAGGAGAAAAATCCAGTATGAATTTTGATTACCGAAATAAATTGAAAAAATAGATTATTAATAAAACAGAGATGAAAATGTAAAAATTGAAAGGAAAATTAAAAACGAATAAAAGCTAAGGAAATAAAAAATAAAAAAGAAGATAAATAAGTTTTAAAATTTGAATAAAAAAAGAAAGAGTGTGAAGAAACGACTGAAAAAATAATCAGTGCATTATGGGAAAATGTCAGTCCTGGAAAAATTCAATCCTATAGTTTAACCACTAAAGTAGAAGCTTAATGTGAAACTATATAAAAAAAAAACAAATCTAGTTTCGAGACAGTATAAAAATAATCCAATCTGAAAATATTTTTGAACTGACACGGGTGAAACAACTGCATATATACTTGTGTAGAAGGTAAAACTAACACTGAACACTGTTGTGGCGTTGTGCGTTGAGTTCGAGCCTTCGTCGCCAACTTGTTGTGGATGAACAACAAAACAGATATGGAGATAGAAAAGTAGGTTATATTGAACGTAATATACAAACTTGAACGCGGATTAGTAAATCCAGGAATACTATTAGTAAGAAAAATATATACAAGTCTCAAAGTGAAGTCGTGGGAAATAGTATATCCTTATATATTATTCTAGCTGAGTGGAGCTCAGAGCTAGTCTGACTTTTGATGCGGTAGTCTCTGGGTAACTTCGGTATCTTACGTATCAGTTCCGGTACTCTCTGATAATTCGCACGGATCTCTACGATTTTTCTTTCTTTCTTTCTTTCTTTCTTTCTTTCTTTCTTTCTTTCTCTCTCTCTCTCTCTCTCTCTCTCTCTCTCTCTCTCTCTCTCTCTCTCTCTCTGGAGTATATGTACTCTCAGTCGAGTCCATTATCATATACAAAGGGGAGATCCCACAACAAAAACTTTAAAACTTTTTTAAATATCTATCTGTTTGTTTTTTTAGTCAAGTATTTTCCCTAGTATTCCATCCACGTAAATTTATGTGCGCTACTAGATTGGCATTTAGGTCCCACCCTTTTATCATTGAAAGAGTTAAATGTAACCGCCAAATCTTTTTTTTTTTAATCATATAACCCCAAGCAAGGCAGTTTACTGCCACTGGTGCGCTGTGGTGTACATAGGAGGAAAGTTATGAGAAAGAGTAACAGGTTATAGTGGGTGTCAGGAAGTGGGTAAGAGAAGGATGAGAATACTGATGAGAGTGGAGGGGAGGGGAGGGGAGTGGACGGAGAAAGGAGAGAGAGGATTCAAGTCAGTGAGATAGGAGATAACTATTGACTTTACATTTAAATTATTGGTGATTGTAACTGTCGGGGAAGCAAGTAAACGGAAGGGAATTCCAGAAGGGGAAGTGCGAGAAAAGATGCTGTTGGAGTAGAATTTGCGTTTACATTTTATTGGTTTTATTGTAAAAGGATGAGACCTAGTTACTAATCTTGTAGCTCGAGTAAATTCATACATAAGGGGCATCAGAGTTCATTGAAGCCGTGAAAATTTTTCTAGAAGAGACACAGGGAAGCCACATTGCGCCGCTGGGAAAGTGACAATCTGAGTTACCAAGTCAGGATCGATCACATTACAGATTCTCCGTTAGATTTTGTCAAGGACCCCTAGGTGGATAGCAGGAGCACCCGACCAGATATGGCAGCAGTATTCAATGCACGTGCGGATGGTACATTTATATATGTGCAGGATGGTTTCAGCCGGGAAAAACTTCCTGGCCCTAAACAGAGAGCCGACCCTCTTACCAGCGGATTTAGCTACGGATTCGATATAGTCACTCCACTTGAGATCTTTTGTGAGAGTTAACCCGGAGGGCGCAGTGTTTTGCTTTTAGGGAGACTAGCCTGATTCATGCTAATGAGGGGAGCGATTGTCTATGATGGTTAATAGATAGCAGCTTCGTTCTGGAAGCATTAAAATTCACGAGCCATTTCTTACCCCTGTCCGCCACGGATTGGAGGTCATTTTCAAGATCAGCAGCGAGGTTTGCTTTGTCAGCCTCGACAAATTTTTGATCAAAGCGAGAGTAAACCGTAGTGTCGTCAGCGTATATGCCTACTTGGGATGTTTCGCTAGAAACAAAGAAAAGAGTACTGGATTGCTATGTGATGTCAGTTCATCAATATGGCAATGGATACCGGACAATATGATCAACGATGAAGGAAAAACTTGAAGCATCTGAAATGTGGTTCTACAGAAGGATGCTGTGGATATCATGGATCGAGCATGTGAGCAATGACAAGGTTTTGGAAAGGATGGAAACGAAAAGGAAATTAATACTGAGCATCAGAGACAGCTAAAGTTCCTGGGACATGCAATGAGGAAAGAGGGCTTGGAGAACCTGATACTAACAGGCCAGATAGAGGGAAAAAGAGACAGAGGAAAACAGCGAATAACATATTTGAAGGACCTGGTTAGGTGAATGACAGAACAGTGGTTGCGTGGTTTAACAGGAGAAAGAGAGACGTGGAAAGCCATGTCCTGAAAGGACAAGGCACACAGAAAAAGAAGAAGACTGTGGAAGAAAATTTTTAAAATTTATATATATATATATATATATTGTCATCCGCAGACAGATCTGTTTCTCTGTATCACAGTACGGTTAGACTTCGACCGCTACATAACCCAGGCTCGAAATCCGACCGAATTGGCGTCAGTCGGCGACTCTACCCCTGGACAACGGGGCGTTCGGTAGAAGAAGGCAGTCTCTTTAGCGCATTTTTTTTTGTTTTATTTTATCTTTTTTTTCGCCGAATAACCTTTCCATGGATAAAACTATTCATTACTTAACAAATATTGAAATCTTTTTTGGCAGTTCAATAATTATTTGTTCTTTGTTAGATTTTTTAAAATCTTCCTGCGCTTCGCCTGTCCATTTGTTAAAAGTGCGCCTACAACACGCAATGAAAGTGGATGTGTTAAGGTCAGTGGTTTTGTATCTGGTCGAGATGACGATTTTCCCGTTTGGGGGTCATTTTTTAAATGATTCAATTATCGTCTTACACACCAAGATATACAACTATTATTTGCTAAACTTGCTTGAAAATACAACAAAGATACAATACTAGAACTTCGACCGCTACATAACCCAGGCTCGAAATCCGACCGAATTGGCGTCAGTCGGCGACTCTACCCCTGGACAACGGGGCGTTCGGTAGAAGAAGGCAGTCTCTTTAGCGCATTTTTTTTTGTTTTATTTTATCTTTTTTTTCGCCGAATAACCTTTCCATGGATAAAACTATTCATTACTTAACAAATATTGAAATCTTTTTTGGCAGTTCAATAATTATTTGTTCTTTGTTAGATTTTTTAAAATCTTCCTGCGCTTCGCCTGTCCATTTGTTAAAAGTGCGCCTACAACACGCAATGAAAGTGGATGTGTTAAGGTCAGTGGTTTTGTATCTGGTCGAGATGACGATTTTCCCGTTTGGGGGTCATTTTTTAAATGATTCAATTATCGTCTTACACACCAAGATATACAACTATTATTTGCTAAACTTGCTTGAAAATACAACAAAGATACAATACTAGAACAAACAATGAAAATGGATTTTTTTTTTTTAAAGGACTAAGATATATCAATGGCAATGCAATTTAAAAAGTATTTTATCCAGATTGGTTCAATTATCAACTAAATTGTTTTCACACATTAGAAGACGCCTCACCATATATTTATACTATATATTTTTAAACGGTATCACCCCATGCAAGGCAGTAAAGACACTGGCTCAAGGGATTAGAATGTGTGGAAGAATTAGGAATATAAGCATTAATAATGAACGGGAAGAGGAAAGAGTAGTCAAGATGACAGTAGATAGCGATTAAAATTGCATTTAAAGTTTTGTAGATTAAAGTTGATTGAAAAGCATAGAACCGAAAGAAAGTTTCACACGCGAGAAAGATATAGAACCCAATCTGCGCTGTTATTTGACTCATTACTGGAGGGGGGAATAGATGTATTATATTAAGAAGTAATTAGTGGGGGATCAGTTTAATACTTCATAACAATAGAAAACCGGTCCCCCCAATTTATGCCCAGTAGAAAGCTTAATCATGTTTCCAACTATTATATTCAGTCAGTTAAGTGCCATACGTGATACTTTGGGCGATCATGTCTCAAAAAAGAACTGAATGACTGGGCAGAAAATTATCCCGCAGTAGGTTGCCATTGCTTTCTGCGGTAGACAGCAGAAAACTAAAGAACCCAATCTGTCCTACTATTTAACCCATAAGTGAAGGGAAGAGACGGATTAATACCTTTCCCAAAGGTTTGTGTGCGTAAGTAAATGCAAGGAATTCAACTGGAATTCGAACTCGGCGCCCAGTCGTTCCGAGTCGATATCTACTGTACTACAACGCACATCCTGTTTAGGTAACATAGCGAAAAACGATATTATTTGTAATAAATAAAAAATATTGCAAAAAGCCAAAAGGGTGGGAGTGGGGAAGGGATGGTCTTTTGTCTTATAATTTAATTTTGCTAGCCACAATCACAGACCCAAACATACAACAATGTTCATTACACCAAAGCAACACATTCTTACTACAGGCACCATATTACATCAGAATCTCCATGAAGTCCAAAATAGTCGCTATCTGTACAATACTTGTTTGTGGTATTTACAATATGAGACAAGTTATTTAAAGAAAGTAATGAAATAGTGTTAATAATCCCTGGTTTCACAGGAAAAGAATGGGACCTAGTTGCTAATCTTGTAGCTCGAGTAAATTCATGTATAAATTAAACTAAAGAAAACGAGGACATAAATAAAATGGGCCAATGATTTGGGAAGAGGTGAACTTCTCATCCCCACAAAATTCCTTCTAAAGGTTGCTTCATATCATGACTCTCATAACGACTAGCAAGCAAATGAACAGAGTGTTCCGCCTTCGCCAAAGACGGTACCACATTGCTACAGAAAGGACTGGCTCAAGGACGAAAACTTTCTGCTCATCATACAAATCATATACGACCCTACAATGAAATAAGGTGTGATCCAGGATTTTCAACGCCCCATCACAGCAAACACAGTTTAGAGATTTTTTTCAGACTGCCGAAAAAAGTTTTTTTTTATCGACCCATTCAACTCACAAGCAAGGTGATAGATGCCTTGCCATTATTGAGGCATTTCAACCCAGATGCCGAAGGTCATATTGATCAAGCCTCCTTCTTCGTAAGACCGAGCCTGTTTATCAAGTCATATTGAAGGAACGGACCTCCTAACTAACACATAATATAATGCCCTACGAGACAATTCCTGAACTTTGGAGAGACCCATAAGGTGCGTTTCAGAGCAATCCAACATTCACTGTAAAAGGGACATTCGTCTAAGAGTAAATGGGATGTTTCCTACTCGCCCGAATGCACACTTCTCAGAGATGAGAGATTCTTACGGGAGTCTTCCTTCTAGAGTTCGTCCTCGACATCTGATTGCAGGCACATTTGCATGTTGACGAATCTCAAAGCTAGATTTACCCAGACGGTCTTCAGAAGGACAGTGACGTGCTTGCCTCCTTACAAGAAGGAGAACAAGAGTATTAAAATGTCATTGGTGTGGCAGACGAAAGTGGAAATACGGAATATAGATAGTCAGTAAAGGAGTGTGAGTCCCATACTTCCGCCCTCCCCTTGAAGAAAAGATTCCCCCCAGACCACAGTGAACTGCGACCCCGGCCTTCTTCTGCACCTTCAATCAATTCATTCCAATAGCACTCTTTTCTTTTTTTTTCAATTAGAGTAGATAGACTAAACTATCGCCCGGTTTACACTCCACCCACGTCTATTGAACAGGTGAAGAGGCTCATCCCTTGTTCCTTGTTTAGGATGTGGTTTCCAGCTTTCTCTTTTCCAATCTTTTCACTCTTTTCTTTTTTTCAATTGGAGTAGATAGACTAAACTATCGCCCGGTTCACACTCCACTCTCATCTATTGAACAAGTGAACAGGCTCATCTCTTGTTCCTTGATTAGGATGTGGTTTCCGGCTTTCTCTTTTCCAATCTTTTCACTCTTTTCTTTTTTAAAATGGAGTAGATAGACTAAACTATCGCCCGGTTCACACTCCACTCTCATCTATTGAACAAGTGAACAGACTCATCTCTTGTTCCTTGATTAGGATGTGGTTTCCGGCTTTCTCTTTTCCAATCTTTTCACTCTTTTCTTTTTTTTCAATTGGAATAGATAGACTAAACTATCGCCCGGTTCACACTCCACCCACGTCTATTGAACAGGTGAAGAGGCTCATCCCTTGTTCCTTGTTTAGGATGTGGTTTCCGGCTTTCTCTTTTCCAATCTTTTCACTCCTACGTAGCCCCCTGCGCTTCAGTGGCGTTACCGCCTTGCTCGGAGTGATATGATTAAAAAAAAAAAAGAGGATATCGGTACTGAGCCAGACGCAGATTACCTTTACCGCTCAGAGGAAAATGTCCGGTAAGAGAAACTACCTTCCACGCACCCAGCCGAAAGCCAAAATACATTTGGTGGTTGATCTTGGCTCTTGTTTCGTACCCACTGATTTATTTGGTGACTTCATCAATCTCGACTCTGCTCGATACAAGAATCGAAACGTCGTCAGCATAGGCGGAGTACCTGAACGAGGTGGTAACACCAGGTAGAGAAATTCTACGTACGACCGAATTTGTCTTTAACTTGCAAAGGAAAGGTTCCAACGGAAAGGTGTACAGCAAAGGCGAAAGTGAACAGCCTTGACGAATGGAGCGAGACAATACGAAAGGCTCCGATCGAACACTATTCACTTCCACGAACGCACTGAAAGACGCATACAATCTGATCCAGGTGCAAATGTACGTCTCGAAACCGGCGGTCGATAGGACAGTCTCCAGAAATCGATGGTCAACCCAATCGAATGTCTTGGACTGATCTAAACTGATCAACACTGCTTCACCGTCGACTTGCTCGGTGATGAAGTGTACTATATGAAGGTTGTTCTGAATAATCCTGCCTTTCCCAGCACGAGTTTCGGAATCAATCAGAGTAGAGAGGACAGCAAACAAGCGACTGTCTCAAGTACAGTTAGTTAAATGCCATACGCTTTGGGCGATTAGGTCTTGAAAGAGACATGACTGACTGGGCAGAAGATTATACCGCAGTAGGTTGCCATTGCTTTATGCGGTAGACTGGTTGCCGGCCAAGGCTATTGAACCTAATCTGTCCTATTATCTAATTCATAACTGGAGGGAAGAGACGGATTAATTTCTTTCCTGTGCGGAAGTGAATGCAAGGAATTCAACTGGAATTCGAACTCGGCACTCTGATTTGTTATTCCGAGTCGATATCCACTGCACCACAACGGTACAGTTAGCTGGATACACTTCCTTCCAGGGGTGCTCATTACGATATTCATCGACAAGATCACACTTGTCGATAAAGTCCCAAAATGGCTTCCCGATATTGACCTTATATGCCCTATATCGGTGTCAAGGACGGCATACCAATGGCCTACTAAAACTACCCGATGAGGAGTTGTCAAAAACGGCTCGATACGCCGAAACAAATCAGGGTGCTCATAATGGTCAATGGGCGCATGAACTCAATTGAGGCGAATGGCTTTATCCTTTGTGGTAACATCCAGAAGTTCGCCTGTCGGATCTACGAATATAAGAGCACACTCTGCATCCAAAGACTTGCTGACCAGCCAGGAAACTCTTCTCGACCGTCCATCAAGATGTGCAAACTCCATCGACAGAATGCTTTTACAGTCACGAGTTGAAAGCCGGGTCTCCTGTACACAACAGACGCTGAAGATCTCGGGTGAACCTTGTCCTGTGTGATTCCGACGTCAGATCCTGGGTATTCACGCTAGCCAACTAGAGATACATTATCAGACGAAATTAGGGTGGTTGTTCTGCATTGAACATAGTGAGAGATAGGACTACGACGGTCTGTCCCATTGAACTTAGAGTCATTTCACTTGTTAAAATGCCATCAGGAGACAGGCCACGAATGTCCAAAGGAAACGTTAATTTAAGAGCTCTATAGAGGGTGTTGTTAAAAACAGCGGTATCTTCCCAGCACAATACTCTTGCAACCTTTTCACGCTTTCTTTGTCAAAATACGCCAGTGGGGGGCACTCTGGGGTGGCATCGTTTGCCTATAATATTATGCCCAATATCTGCCGCACACCCCAGCCTGACCATACAACTGTTAGAATTCTCTTCACTTTTGAAGATTTGGGGATGTTCTACATCCTTTGTATTCACGTTTTAAAGTTCAACAGAAATTTTAAATTCGTGAAAATACACTTTTTAGTATTTTAAACATTTTCAACTTGTTTCTTGGATGTGCGCAGGCGTTTTCCACGAAGTCATGAAGAGGTTTCGCTTTTTTTTCTTTTTTTTTTTCTTTTGTGTTTGAACTATCCGGCCTTTGTTGCCGGATATGAGTCATGTTTCTGTAGTGACTGTAAAGGTGTGGGGTTACGAGTAGAAACTGACGTGGGTTTTATAGAAAGGACTGGAGAAGAAGATGACGTGTGTTTCTTTTAGAGACTGGTTATTTTGGAAGGGTTAGTAGGTGAATGATCTAGTACTTGGAGGAGGGGCTATGATCATTTTTGATGATGGGGAAGATGTGATAGAGGACAAGGGGAGCTGGAACCCCCATTGGATTTGGCTTTTTATCCGCTTCGCTTCGGGATAGTTTAACTTTTTCAACTTTTCAATCTTTTCTCAGCTTGGTTTATTTTCTTCTGTGCTTCACTTGATGCCGCATACGACGCCGAAGCGTCGCCCTTAGAGGTAGAGAGCATGGAGCTGTATTTTCTTTTTTATATATATGCTAGTAGCATCATGGGACAGAGGCCCCGCTGTTTGGCTCTTCCCTTTGACCCTACCAACGTCGGTTTTTTGAGAAATATGGACGGCACCCCCAACTGGAGGTTTGTCCGCACCGGTCCGAGTTTCTGGTAGGTACATTACAGACAACGCGAGACTATCAACATCGACTGGCTTCAGGGGAAGGGGATTGAGGCTTTCTTCTCTGGACAAGTAGAGGAGAAGTAATTAGTTTCTCTACGCTTCCAGAAAGTTGGTTTAATGCCCGTTACGATGACTTAAGTAATCAGCTCGTATACATTCACGATGCTGCTACGCTGAACCTTATATACGGTCTGTATGATGAAGTCTTAGGTTATCAGTTCGCGGCTGGCAACCTAGACACCATCTTTCGTTGTGAACAGCAGTACGTCCCACATAAAAAACAGCCCCTTTAATAAATTTTTGGAGTTTGACCCCCCCCAGGGGTATCAGTAAGTGGAAACTGTTTCTTTCGTTGAGCAACAAATTTTGCGCCAACGCTTGTTTACCACGAAGAACTACACCATTTGTTGCAGCCACTCTGTAACAATTTCTGGGTTAAATTGGAATCAAAGGGCGTAATAGGACCAAAAGTATGAAACACCTCATAGAAATCACTGAAATTAGTTTTATGTGGATGTGGAAAAAAATATTCCGTGGAATGTTTCAGCTAACATGACGGCATGATATGATTGATCCTGAATGCGTAATGAGGTTCACGTTGCATTCTCGGAACGCAAGGTTTGCCGTTTTTCGTTAATTTAATTTTGCCGTTAGACATTTGAACAAGTATAACTACACTTGTATATCGTTATAATGGGGCCTCACATTAGTGAGTGGGGTCGGTGTGCAAGTGAAACCGTTAAGAGGAAGGCCGTGAAACGGTGCACATTCTCACCTGATGATCCCAATTTAAATATTAATTCGAAAGGATCAAAAGAAGTTCAATGAAGTCATATGCCGGTGGAAATGTTATTGGTATGAGGAGCATTTTATATTCAGCTCGCTTCAGGTGAGTGTTAATTACTTTCCAGTAATTTTCTTCTAGGAGACTTCCAGAAGTTTATCTTTTTTCTTGAGATATTCATAACTTATGACCCTTTCTTGATGTTAATTATACAATTGGGGAAGGACTTTCAACATGAAAGCGATTCCCCGGCTGTCTTCTTGTCTGATAATTCCGATGACTTTGGCACATCTAGATTATTTGCTGCGGTGCTAATAGTTTCTTTCTTCTCGTCTTCTTTATTTATGGATTTGGAGTCGAATCCACCTGTTTTAGTTTCCCTATACCGGGTGAGTCTAGCTGTAAGATAGACCCAGAAAGGTCCTTTCTTACAAGCCGACATATTTTTATATTTTTTATGTTGTTAAAAATAATTAGAGCAAGGGGAAAGGAAGGGAAAAAACGCCAACAGACAAAAATTTAAAAGAACTCAAGTTTAAAAAATCTAGCAGTAACAAAGATGGGGAAGGTGTAACAATAAAAAAAAAGTATACAATAAAAAGTAAAACTGGTTAAACCAGGAAAAACAAAAATTCGAATCAACTCCCCCACCAAAAAAATGTCCATGAAATAATTTAAAATTAAGCTTTGAAAAAGAATAAAGCCAATCAGGTTTAATTTTTAAAAATTAAAAGAAACCGACGGAAAATAAACTTTGCCCAAGGACGAAAAAGATAAATTCTGCTTGAGGATGGGAAAAGAGTTTAAGCTAAATGCAATAAAGTTTAAGAAATAAACTCGCAAGAAAATTAAAACAAACAAACATCTGGGAAAAATAGACTTTAACTTAAAAAAAATTAAATAAATATAGTCTGAAAAACGAGGAGTTAAAACTAAAAAATCAAACGACTGTGCAGAAAAAAAAATAAACTTATCAAATGTCAAAAACAATTAACAAAAAGGTTTTCATTCAAAAGTTCTTCAAAACTTGTCCAAATAAAGCAGATAATAAATAAAAGAGAAAACTAAATTAAACAAAAACAATAAGTCTGGTAAGCCTTTACGTCACAAAAAAAGTAAATTAAAGATGGCGGGCAAAGCCGACGGTAAAACTAAAGAAAATTATCGAAAAGAAAAAATTAAATACAAACAACAAAAACGAAAAAATGAAAAAGTAAGTTAAATTAACTTAAAGTTTGATCTGGTGACAAAGAAATTTCTTAGTAAATATTTCCAAAAAGGTTTCTGTAAAATATGAACCACGTTTAAATGCACTAGTCTGCTAAAAGGTCATTTCACGTTAAAAAACGAGACTTAAACTATCTCTCTCGCTCACTCTCTCTTTCACTCTCTCTCTCTCTCTCTCTCTCTCTCTATATATATATATATATATATATATAAATGTGTGTGTGTGTGTGTGTGTGTGTGTGTGTGTGTGTGTGTGTGTGTGTGTGTGTACTTTTTTCATTGAAGATGACTGACAAGGTATTGAAATAAAGTATTATATTTTTTTCTTGCTTGCTGACAAGAGATTTCTTCTTTCTTTCTTTTTTTTGTACAGAAAGTGTGTAAGAACTCTAAATGGTTTTTGGGTCAGAATGTTTTAGCTTTCTTGATGATGCCTAATAGATAATAGCTAGCACCGAAAACAATATAACTCAAAGGCCATTTAAACAGTTCTTACAAACCCTATGTATAAAAAAAAGAAGAAATCTCTTCATACAAAAGAAATATTGACTGCGTGATTGACTGGGTTTTAACGGTTTATCAACACTTTGCACCTAATTTAAAGCCATACAAGATTACATTGAAAGAACTGAGGGAATAATAATGATTTAGGAAATAATAATGATTTAGGAAATAATAATGATTTAGTTGTACAGGTTTTACTAATTAACCTATAGCTGGGGAGAAGATGTAGATTCATATCTTTTTCTTGGACATTTGCACGCAAGTAAAAAAAACAAAAAACAATCCAGCTGGTATTCGAGCTCGGCTCTCCAATTAACAATTTCCAATCATCATCCGTTGCACCACCAGCACACCCAAGCTTATACTATCTGGTATTCTATCATGGCTCGCTTGTGTTTAAAACTGGTTTTCAACTCTGACCTCGACGTTTCAACAAATGTTTTTGGCACTTTTAGATTTCCTGAAAGACACAAACGAGAAACCATTTCAAAGTATCCATACCACGAAAATTTAATTTATTATTTAATAAATAAATTTATAACTTTAATTAATTGATATATATATATATATATATATATATATATATATATATATATATATATATATATATAACGTAGAACACTTGGTATATTATCCAGGTAAATTCCGATAGAGACGAACTCAAAAGAACTCAATGCTAAATTTAATTATTTAATTTAACAGAGTAATATAATTTAGAAAAAATTGAGATATACTACAATTTCATGGGTAATAGATATTTCGCCGCCAAATGATGACCTTGCGGCTCGTCAGACCCAAGTGATACAACAGTTAATCTTCAAAATATCCCCCCAAAATATCATTATACACGAACGCTTTTCATTTCCATATTTAGAATAGATATTTGTAACGGTAATTGACAAAAAATTCCTCGCTTATTCAAAAAGCAAAAAAAACCCAAAGAGAGAAAAAAAGAAAAAAAGAAAAAAGAGAAAAAAGTAGACAATTGATAAATGGAAAGAAGAATAAAAAAAAAGGAAAGAAATAGAAATAGAAAGAAAACGAACATTATACAAAGAAATGAATGTTAACATCAAGTATCGACACAGCGTCTATAGCGAACCGTCTGTTTTCTAAGAAAAACATGATGTTTATCAATTGTCTACTTTTTATCTTTTTTTCTTTTTTCTCTCTTTGTGGTTTTTTTTTTTTTTTTTGAATGAGCAAAGAATTTTTTTGTAAATTATCGTTACAAATGTTTATTCTAAATATGGAAATTTGAGCATCTGTGTATAATAATATTTTGGGGGGGATATTTTGAGTATATATATATATATATGTGTGTGTGTGTGTGTGTGTGTGTGTGTGTGTGTGTGTGTGTGTGTGTGTGTGTGTGTGTAAATTTATTTATGAGGGTTAGTACCAAAGAGAGATATTTCAAACACGCAAAAGCATGCATATATGGATTACTTTTCATATACAGTGTGTCCATAAAATCCGTGTGCACTTTTAAAAATTTCTAACTATTTGTATTTGTGATCGAAATAATCTGTAAAAATGTTATTAAATTTAATGTACCTAGTTTTATGTATAGTTATTGAATATTTCTTTGCCACAAAATTTGCAACAATTTTTAGATAAGTAAACAGATGGATCGGAAGGGGTGGAGCATTTTATTGGCCTCCACGTTCGCCAGATTTGACTCCATTAGATTTTTTTTATGGAGACATGTGAAAACAATTGTGTATGCAACCAAACCGAGTTCATTAGAAGATTTGTAAGCGAAATAATTAATGTGATTTAAGGCATTATTGTAAATCGGATAGCAAATGTTCTCTGTGAACTGCAGAATCGTATTACCCTTTGTATTGTTAATGATGGAGGACATGTGGAAACTTAAATAAAATTTCAATAAAACCTTAAAAAATATAAATATACTTCTTTGTAATCCTTTTTACAAATTATTTCTATCAAAATACAAATAAAATATTTTAAAGTGCACACGAATTTTATGGACACCCTGCATATACACACCCACACATATGAGTTGAATACAAGTATACCTCGTGTTACATCGTTTCGAGTGAAGTTGTTCTCGAATATACGTCGTTTGTCAAAAGAAATACATGGAAAAATAAAAATCAAGTTTATTAGACTTTAGTCCGCCCGCCACAAATATCGAAGTCGTGATATCACTAGAAAAGCGTTAGAAGCACATGAAATCATGTTACTGTACAACAAATAAGAATAAAATCATATAAAATCACATTAAAATAATTAATATAAATTACTTTATTTTCTATTATCGCGAAATTATTTTAATAACTATATTCGTTATTTAACCTTACAAAATCATTTTATTTTATAAATTTTTAGAACAAACCACATTCACAAATAAAATAAAAACCCGTAATGTATTTTAAAGGTCGCATAATTGTAAACCCCATTATTTACACAAGTATACGTATATGTATTCGTAAATTTTTAGATTATATTTTTTCTGTACTATATTAAAAATGAATTTTGTTTGTAAGCTCAAAATAAAGCAATAAATAAATTGTTGCCAAGCTGCGATTACTAAATTGTCTTGTAATAGATAAGTAGTATTTTTATGCAATGACATTGCAAATCGTGGAGAAGAAAGTTATTTTTATTTCGTATCCACCCCAGATAGATAGATAGATAGATAGATAGATAGATAGATAGATAGATAGATAGATAGATAGATAGATAGATAGATAGATGCGAACAAACTGTGATAGATAGACAGAAAGTCAGACAGAGAGATATTCAGAAAGACAGACTGACTGTCAGAGAGATAGATAGATAATGAACAGATTCACATAGATAGATAGATAGATAGATAGATAGATAGATAGATAGATAGATAGATAGATAGATACTTCAGGTTAAGTAGTTTCGAGATACGTCGTTTGTCAAAAAATACATGGAAAAATAAAAAAAGAGTTTAAGTCATTTTATTCGACTTTACGTGTGTCCGCCACAAATATCGAAGTCGTGATATCACTAGAAAAGGTTTAAAAAACAAATAAAATCATGTTATTGTTCAATAAATAAGAATAAAATTATATGAAATTAATTAATATAAATTACTTTATTTTCTATTATCGCAAAATTATTTTAATAACTATATTCGTTATTTAACCTTACAAAATCATTTTATTTTATAAATTTTAGAACAAACCACATTCACAAATAAAGAATCTGGCATGTACTGTAAAGATCGTCAAATTGTAAACATCTACATTTTATAAGTTTTATCCAGAATTATCATCAGAATTATCAGGTTTTCATTTGTTGAAAGAGTATATAGGTACGTACGTATGTATGTGTGTATTCAGTAGGAATATTTTTGGATAGAGAAGAAGTAACAGGAATCAGCACGCGAGAAGAAAAGAGAAATAGGACGAATATCCGAATTGATTTGAAGCTTCTCTCGTTACATTTTAGCTGTGCCTCTCGCTGCTCCCATCTGACTGACTGAGTGACGCTGATCGAAGTCCTTTTATTGTAATCTAGATTTTTCGCACTGACTCCCAAAGTCATTTTTGGTCTTGCAAGTCGCTTCCATTGCTTGCTTGTCATCTGATTAAGATAATTCTGTGTATCCGGTGTGATTGAAAAACGATTGTGTATTACAGATTTTTTGCAAAATCAACTCTCATACGAATTAATACTGCATGGTTACTGCCTGTTTCATGACTCAATGCGATCTTCTGGCCACGTGTCCTTTGGTTGATTTATTTGTATATTTATTTATTAACAATTTCCTACTTTGTATACAATTATCTTTTTTTATTATTAGTCAAAAATAGGGTGCAGTTCACGTTTGCATAAATCTAGTAAAACTAAAACAAAGACTGACGAAGGAAAAATTAAATTAAGATAAAATACTACAACATATATCTAATAACACTATGCCAAATAAGATACTCTAACCTATATCTAATAACACTATTCCAAATAAGATATTATCACCTATATCTAATAACACTATTCCAAATAAGATATTATCCCCTATATCTAATAACACTATTCCAAATAAGATACTATAACCTATATCTAATAACACTATGCCAAATAAGATACTCTAACCTATATCTAATAACACTATTCCAAATAAGATATTATCACTTATATCTAATAACACTATGCCAAATAAGATATTCTAACCTATATCTAATAACACTATGCCAAATAAGATACTCTAAGCTATATCAAATAACACTATGCCAAATAAGATACTCTAACCTATATCTAATAAAACTATGCCAAATAAGATACTCTAAGCTATATCAAATAACACTATGCCAAATGAGATACTATAACCTATATCTAATAACACTATGCCAAATAAGATACTCTAACCTATATCTAATAACACTATGCCAAATAAGATATTATCACTTATATCTAATAACACTATGCCAAATAAGATACTATAACCTATATCTAATAACACTATGCCAAATAAGATACTATAACCTATATCTAATAACACTATGCCAAATAAGATATTCTAACCTATATCTAATAACACTATGCCAAATAAGATATTCTAACCTATATCTAATAACACTATGCCAAATAAGATATTCTAACCTATATCTAATAACACTATGCCAAATAAGATACTATAACCTATATCTAATAACACTATGCCAAATAAGATACTCTAACCTATATCTAATAACACTATGCCAAATAAGATATTCTAACCTATATCTAATAACACTATGCCAAATAAGATACTCTAACCTATATCTAATAACACTATGCCAAATATGATACTATAACCTATATCTAATAACACTATGCCAAATAAGATACTATAACCTATATCTAATAACACTATGCCAAATAAGATATTCTAACCTATATCTAATAAAACTATGCCAAATAACATACTAAAACATATGTCTAATAAGACTATGCCAAATAAGATACTATAACATATATCTAATAACACAATGCCAAATAAGATACTATAACCTATATCTAATAACACCATGCAAAATAAGATACTCTAACCTTTATCTAATAACACTATGCCAAATAAGATACTATAACCTATATCTAATAACACTATGCCAAATAAGATACTATAACCTATATCTAATAACACTATGCCAAATAAGATACTATAACATATATCTAATAACACAATGCCAAATAACATACTCTAAACTATATCTAATAACACTATGCCAAATAAGATATTCTAACCTATATCTAATAACACTATGCCAAATAACATACTATAACCTATATCTAATAACACTATGCCAAATAAGATACTATAGCCTATATCTAATAACACTATGCCAAATAAGATACTCTAACCTATATCTAATGACACTATGCCAAATAAGATATTACCACCTATATCTAATAACACTATTCCAAATAAGATATTATCACCTATATCTAATAACACTATTCCAAATAAGATATTATCACCTATATCTAATAACACTATTCCAAATAAGATACTATAACCTATATCTAATAACACTATGTCAAATAAGATACTCTAACCTATATCTAATAACACTATTCCAAATAAGATATTATCACTTATATCTAATAACACTATGCCAAATAAGATATTCTAACCTATATCTAATAACACTATCCAAATAAGATACTCTAAGCTATATCAAATAACACAATGCCAAATAAGATACTCTAACCTATATCTAATAACACTATGCCAAATAAGATACTCTAAGCTATATCAAATAACACTATGCCAAATAAGATACTTAACCTATATCTAATAACACTATGCCAAATAAGATATTATCACCTATATCTAATAACACTATGCCAAATAAGATATTATCACTTATATCTAATAACACTATGCCAAATAAGATACTATAACCTATATCTAATAACACTATGCCAAATAAGATACTATAACCTATATCTAATAACACTATGCCAAATAAGATACTATAACCTATATCTAATAACACTATGCCAAATAAGATACTCTAACCTATAACTAATAACACTATTCCAAATAAGATATTATCACCTATATCTAAAAACACTATTCAAAATAATATATTATCACCTATATCTAATAACATTATTCCAAATAAGATATTATCTCCTATATCAAATAACACTATGCCAAATAAGATACTATAACCTATATCTAATAACACAATGCCAAATAAGATACTCTAACCTAGATTTAATAACACTATTCCAAATAAGATATTATCACCTATATCTAATAAGACAATGCCAAATAAGATACTCTAACCTATATCTAATAACACTATTCCAAATAAGATATTATCACTTATATCTCATAACACAATGCCAAATAAGATACTCTAACCTATATCTAATAACACAATGCCAAATAAGATACTATAACCTATATCTAATAACACTATGCCAAATAACATACTATAACCTATATCTAATAACACTATGCCAAATAATATACTATAACCTATATCTAATAACACTATGCCAAATAAGATACTATAACCTATATCTAATAACACTATGCCAAATAAGATATTCAAACCTATATCTAATAACACTATGCCAAATAAGATATTCTAACCTCTATCTAATAACTCTATGCCAAATAAGATACTCTAACCTATATCTAATAACACTATGCCAAATAAGATACTATAACCGATATCTAATAACACTATGACAAATAAGATACTATAACCTATATCTAATAACACTATGCCAAATAAGATATTCTAACATATATCTAATAACACTAAGCCAAGTAAGATACTCTAACCTATATCTAATAACACTATGCCAAATAAGATACTCTAACCTATATCTAATAACACTATGCCAAATAAGATATTATCACCTATATCTAATAACACTATGCCAAATAAGAGACTATAACCTATATCTAATAACACAATGCCAAATAAGATATTCTAACCTATATCTAATAACACTATGCCAAATAAGACACTATAACCTATATCTAATAACACTATGCCAAATAAGATATTCTAACCTATATCTAATAACACTATGCCAAATAAGATATTCTAACCTATATCTAATAACACTATGACAAATAAGATACTCTCACCTATATCTAATAACACTATGCCAAATAAGATACTATAACCTATATCTAATAACACTATGCCAAATCAGATACTATAACCTATATCTAATAACACTATGCCAAATAAAATATTCTAACCTATATCTAATAACACTATGCCAAATAAGATACTCTAACCTATATCTAATAACACTATGCCAAATAAGATACTCTAACCTATATCTAATAACACTATGCCAAATATGATACTATAACCTATATCTAATAACACTATGCCAAATAAGATACTATAACCTATATCTAATAACACTATGCCAAATAAGATACTATAACATATATCTAATAACACAATGCCAAATAAGATACTATATCCTATATCTAATAACACTATGCCAAATAAGATACTATAACCTATATCTAATAGCACTATGCCAAATAAGATATTCTAACCTATATCTAATAACACTATGCCAAATAACATACTATAACCTATATCTAATAACACTATGCCAAATAAGATACTATAACCTATATCTAATAACACTATGCCAAATAAGATACTCCAACCTATATCTAATAACACTATGCCAAATAAGATACTATAACCTATATCTAATAACACTATGCCAAATAAGATACTATAACCTATATCTAATAACACTATGCCAAATAATGTACTATAACCTATATCTAATAACACTATGCCAAATAAGATACTATAACCTATATCTAATAACACTATGCCAAATAAGATACTATAACCTATATCTAATAACGCTATGCCAAATAAGATACTCTAACCTATATCTAATAACACTATGCCAAATAACATACTCTAACCTATATCTAATAACACTATGACAAATAAGATACTATAACCTATATCTAATAACACTATGCCAAATAAGATACTATAACCTATATCTAATAACACTATGCCAAATAAGATGCTATAACCTATATCTAATAACACTATGCCAAATAAGATACTATAACCTATATCTAATAACACAATGCCAAATAAGATACTCTAACCTATATCTAATAACACTATGCCAAATAAGATATTCTAACCTATATCTAATAACACTATGCCAAATAACATACTATAACCTATATCTAATAACACTATGCCAAATAACATACTATAACCTATATCTAATAACACTATGCCAAATAAGATACTCCAACCTATATCTAATAACACTATGCCAAATAAGATACTATAACCTATATCTAATAACACTATGCCAAATAAGATACTCTAACCTACATCTAATAACACTATGCCAAATAATGTACTATAACCTATATCTAATAACACTATGCCAAATAAGATACTATAACCTATATCTAATAACACTATGCCAAATAAAATACTATAACCTATATCTAATAACACTATGCCAAATAAGATACTCTAACCTATATCTAATAACACTATGCCAAATAAGATACTCTAACCTATATCTAATTACACTATGCCAAATAAGATACTATAACCTATATCTAATAACACTATGCCAAATAACATACTATAACCTATATCTAATAACACTATGCCAAATAAGATACTATAACCTATATCTAATAACACTATGCCAAATAAGATACTATAACCTATATCTAATAACCCAATGCCAAATAAGATATTCTAACCTATATCTAATAACACTATGCCAAATAACATACTATAACCTATATCTAATAACACTATGCCAAATAAGATACTATAACCTATATCTAATAACACTATGCCAAATAAGATACTATAACCTATATCTAATAACACTATGCCAAATAAGATACTATAACCTATATCTAATAACACTATGCCAAATAAGATACTATAACCTATATCTAATAACACAATGCCAAATAACATACTATAACCTATATCTAATAACACTATGCCAAATAAGATACTATGACCTATATCTAATAACACTATGCCAAATAAGATACTATAACCTATATCTAATAACACAATGCCAAATAAGATATTCTAACCTATATCTAATAACACTATGCCAAATAACATACTATAACCTATATCTAATAACACTATGCCAAATAAGATACTGTAACATATATCTAATAACACAATGCCAAATAAGATACTATAACCTATATCTAATAGCACTATGCCAAATAAGATACTCTAACCTATATCTAATAACACTATGCCAAATAAGATACTAAAACCTATATCTAATAACACTATGCCAAATAACATACTATAACCTATATCTAATAACACTATGCCAAATAAGATACTATAACCTAAATCTAATAACACTATGCCAAATAACATGCTATAACCTATATCTAATAACACTATGCCAAATAAGATACTATAACCTATATCTAATAACACTATGCCAAATAAGATACTATAACCTATATCTAATAACACAATGCCAAATAAGATATTCTAACCTATATCTAATAACACAATGCCAAATAAGATATTCTAACCTATATCTAATAACACTATGCCAAATAAGATACTATAACATATATCTAATAACACAATGCCAAATAAGATACTATAACCTATATCTAATAACACTATGCCAAATAAGATACTCTAACCTATATCTAATAACACTATGCCAAATAAGATACTATAACATATATCTAATAACACAATGCCAAATAAGATAATATAACCTATATCTAATAACCCAATGCCAAATAAGATATTCTAACCTATATCTAATAACACTATGCCAAATAAGATACTATAACCTATATCTAATAACACTATGCCAAATAAGATACTATAACCTATATCTAATAACACTATGCCAAATAAGATACTATAACCTATATCTAATAACACTATGCCAAATATGATACTATAACCTATATCTAATAACACTATGCCAAATAAGATACTATAACCTATATCTAATAACACTATGCCAAATAAGATACTATAACATATATCTAATAACACAATGCCAAATAAGATACTATATCCTATATCTAATAACACTATGCCAAATAAGATACTATAACCTATATCTAATAACACTATGCCAAATAAGATACTATAACCTATATCTAATAGCACTATGCCAAATAAGATATTCTAACCTATATCTAATAACACTATGCCAAATAACATACTATAACCTATATCTAATAACACTATGCCAAATAAGATACTATAACCTATATCTAATAACACTATGCCAAATAAGATACTCCAACCTATATCTAATAACACAATGCCAAATAAGATATTCTAACCTATATCTAATAACACTATGCCAAATAAGATACTATAACATATATCTAATAACACAATGCCAAATAAGATACTATAACCTATATCTAATAACACTATGCCAAATAAGATACTCTAACCTATATCTAATAACACTATGCCAAATAAGATACTATAACATATATCTAATAACACAATGCAAATAAGATAATATAACCTATATCTAATAGCAATGCCAAATAAGATATTCTAACCTATATCTAATAACACTATGCCAAATAAGATACTATAACCTATATCCTAACTAACACTATGCCAAATAAGATACTATAACCTATATCTAATAACACACTATGCCAAATAAAATGCTATAACCTATATCTAATAACACTATGCCAAATATGATACTATAACCTATATCTAATAACACTATGCCAAATAAGATACTATAACCTATATCTAATAACACTATGTAAAATAAGATACTATAACATATATCTAATAACACAATGCCAAATAAGATACTATATCCTATATCTAATAACACTATGCCAAATAAGATACTATAACCTATATCTAATAACACTATGCCAAATAAGATACTATAACCTATATCTAATAGCATATGCCAAATAAGATGTTCTAACCTATATCTAATAACACTATGCCAAATAACATACTATAACCTATATCTAATAACACTATGCCAAATAACATACTATAACCTATATCTAATAACACTATGCCAAATAAGATACTATAACCTATATCTAATAACACTATGCCAAATAAGATACTCCAACCTATATCTAATAACACTATGCCAAATAAGATACTATAACCTATATCTAATAACACTATGCCAAATAAGATACTATAACCTATATCTAATAACACTATGCCAAATAAGATACTATAACATATATCTAATAACACAATGCCAAATAAGATAATATAACCTATATCTAATAACCCAATGCCAAATAAGATATTCTAACTATATCTAATAACACTATGCCAAATAAGATACTATAACCTATATCTAATAACACTATGCCAAATAAGATACTATAACCTATATCTAATAACACTATGCCAAATAAGATACTATAACCTATATCTAATAACACTATGCCAAATATGATACTATAACCTATATCTAATAACACTATACCAAATAAGATACTATAACCTATATCTAATAACACTATGCCAAATAAGATACTATAACATATATCTAATAACACAATGCCAAATAAGATACTATATCCTATATCTAATAACACTATGCCAAATAAAGATACTATAACCTATATCTAATAACACTATGCCAAATAAGATACTATAACCTATATCTAATAGCACTATGCCAAATAAGATATTCTAACCTATATCTAATAACACTATGCCAAATAACATACTATAACCTATATCTAATAACACTATGCCAAATAAGATACTATAACCTATATCTAATAACACTATACCAAATAAGATACTCAACCCTATATCTAATAACACTATACCCAAATAAGATACTATAACCTATATCTAATAACACTATGCCAAATAAGATACTATAACCTATATCTAAACTAACACTATGCCAAATAATGTACTATAACCTATATCTAATAACACTATGCCAAATAAGATACTATAACCTATATCTAATAACACTATGCCAAATAAGATACTATAACCTATATCTACTAACACTATGCCAAATAAGATACTCTAACCTATATCTAATAACACTATGCCAAATAAGATACTCTAACCTATATCTAATTACACTATGCCAAATAAGATACTATAACCTATATCTAATAACACTATGCCAAATAACATACTATAACCTATATCTAATAACACTATGCCAAATAAGATACTATAACCTATATCTAATAACACTATGCCAAATAAGATACTATAACCTATATCTAATAACCCAATGCCAAATAAGATATTCTAACCTATATCTAATAACACTATGCCAAATAACATACTATAACCTATATCTAATAACACTATGACAAATAAGATACTATAACCTATATCTAATAACACTATGCCAAATAAGATACTATAACCTATATCTAATAACACTATGCCAAATAAGATGCTATAACCTATATCTAATAACACTATGCCAAATAAGATACTATAACCTATATCTAATAACACAATGCCAAATAAGATACTCTAACCTATATCTAATAACACTATGCCAAATAAGATATTCTAACCTATATCTAATAACACTATGCCAAATAACATACTATAACCTATATCTAATAACACTATGCCAAATAACATACTATAACCTATATCTAATAACACTATGCCAAATAAGATACTCCAACCTATATCTAATAACACTATGCCAAATAAGATACTATAACCTATATCTAATAACACTATGCCAAATAAGATACTCTAACCTACATCTAATAACACTATGCCAAATAATGTACTATAACCTATATCTAATAACACTATGCCAAATAAGATACTATAACCTATATCTAATAACACTATGCCAAATAAGATACTATAACCTATATCTAATAACACTATGCCAAATAAGATACTCTAACCTATATCTAATAACACTATGCCAAATAAGATACTCTAACCTATATCTAATTACACTATGCCAAATAAGATACTATAACCTATATCTAATAACACTATGCCAAATAACATACTATAACCTATATCTAATAACACTATGCCAAATAAGATACTATAACCTATATCTAATAACACTATGCCAAATAAGATACTATAACCTATATCTAATAACCCAATGCCAAATAAGATATTCTAACCTATATCTAATAACACTATGCCAAATAACATACTATAACCTATATCTAATAACACTATGCCAAATAAGATACTATAACCTATATCTAATAACACTATGCCAAATAAGATATTATAACCTATATCTAATTACACTATGCCAAATAAGATAGTATAACCTATATCTAATAACACTATGCCAAATAAGATACTATAACCTATATCTAATAACACTATGCCAAATAAGATACTATAACCTATATCTAATAACACTATGCCAAATAAGATACTATAACCTATATCTAATAACACTATGCCAAATAAGATACTATAACCTATATCTAATAACACAATGCCAAATAACATACTATAACCTATATCTAATAACACTATGCCAAATAAGATACTATGACCTATATCTAATAACACTATGCCAAATAAGATACTATAACCTATATCTAATAACACAATGCCAAATAAGATATTCTAACCTATATCTAATAACACTATGCCAAATAACATACTATAACCTATATCTAATAACACTATGCCAAATAAGATACTGTAACATATATCTAATAACACAATGCCAAATAAGATACTATAACCTATATCTAATAACACTATGCCAAATAAGATACTATAACCTATATCTAATAACACAATGCCAAATAACATACTATAACCTATATCTAATAACACTATGCCAAATAAGATACTATGACCTATATCTAATAACACTATGCCAAATAAGATACTATAACCTATATCTAATAACACAATGCCAAATAAGATATTCTAACCTATATCTAATAACACTATGCCAAATAACATACTATAACCTATATCTAATAACACTATGCCAAATAAGATACTGTAACATATATCTAATAACACAATGCCAAATAAGATACTATAACCTATATCTAATAGCACTATGCCAAATAAGATACTCTAACCTATATCTAATAACACTATGCCAAATAAGATACTAAAACCTATATCTAATAACACTATGCCAAATAACATACTATAACCTATATCTAATAACACTATGCCAAATAAGATACTATAACCTAAATCTAATAACACTATGCCAAATAACATGCTATAACCTATATCTAATAACACTATGCCAAATAAGATACTATAACCTATATCTAATAACACTATGCCAAATAAGATACTATAACCTATATCTAATAACACAATGCCAAATAAGATATTCTAACCTATATCTAATAACACAATGCCAAATAAGATATTCTAACCTATATCTAATAACACTATGCCAAATAAGATACTATAACATATATCTAATAACACAATGCCAAATAAGATACTATAACCTATATCTAATAACACTATGCCAAATAAGATACTCTAACCTATATCTAATAACACTATGCCAAATAAGATACTATAACATATATCTAATAACACAATGCCAAATAAGATAATATAACCTATATCTAATAACCCAATGCCAAATAAGATATTCTAACCTATATCTAATAACACTATGCCAAATAAGATACTATAACCTATATCTAATAACACTATGCCAAATAAGATACTATAACCTATATCTAATAACACTATGCCAAATAAGATACTATAACCTATATCTAATAACACTATGCCAAATAAGATACTATAACCTATATCTAATAACACTATGCCAAATAAGATACTCTAACCTATATCTAATAACACTATGCCAAATAAGATACTATAACCTATATCTAATAACACTATGCCAAATAAGATACTATAACCTATATCTAATAACACTATGCCAAATAAGATACTATAACCTATATCTAATAACACTATGACAAATAAGATACTATAACCTATATCTAATAAAACTATGCCAAATAAGATACTATAACCTATATCTAATAACACAATGCCAAATAAGATATTCTAACCTATATCTAATAACACTATGCCAAATAACATACTATAACCTATATCTAATAACACTATGCCAAATAAGATACTATAAAATATATCTAATAACACAATGCCAAATAAGATACTATGACCTATATCTAATAACACTATGCCAAATAAGATACTCTAACCTATACCTAATAACACTATGCCAAATAAGATACTTTAACCTATATCTAATAACACTATGCCAAATAAGATACTCTAACCTATATCTAATAACACTATGCCAAATAAGATACTATAACCTATATCTAATAGCACTATGCCAAATAAGATACTCTAACCTATATCTAATAAAACTATGCCAAATAAGATACTATAACCTATATCTAATAACACTATGCCAAATAACATACTATAACCTATATCTAATTACGCTATGCCAAATAAGATACTCTAACCTATATCTAATAACACTATGCCAAATAAGATACTATAACCTATATCTAATAACACTATGCCAAATAAGATACTATAACCTAAATCTAATAACACTATGCCAATTAACATACTATAACCTATATCTGATAACACTATGCCAAATAAGATTCTATAACCTATATCTAGTAACACTATGCCAAATAAGATACTATAACCTATATCTAATAACACAATGCCAAATAAGATATTCTAACCTATATCTAATAACACAATGCCAAATAAGATATTCTAACCTATATCTAATAACACTATGCCAAATAAGATACTATAACATATATCTAATAACACAATGCCAAATAAGATACTATAACCTATATCTAATAACACTATGCTAAATAAGATACTCTAACCTATATCTAATAACACTATGCCAAATAAGATACTATAAGCTATATCTAATAACACTATGCCAAATAAGATACTCTAACCTATATCTAATAACACTATGCCAAATAACATACTATAAACTATATCTAATAACCCAATGCCAAATTAGATATTCTAACCTATATCTAATAACACTATGCCAAATAAGATACTATAACCTATATCTAATAACACTATGCCAAATAAGATACTATAACCTATATCTAATAACACTATGCCAAATAACATACTATAACCTATATCTAATAACACTATGCCAAATAAGATACTATAACCTATATCTAATAAAACTATGCCAAATAAGATACTGTAACCTATATCTAATAACACTATGCCAAATAAGATACTATAACCTAAATCTAATAACACTATGCCAAATAACATACTATAAACTATATCTAATAACACTATGCCAAATAAGATACTATAACCTATATCTAATAACACTATGCCAAATAAGATACTATAACCTATATCTAATAACACAATGCCAAATAAGATATTCTAACCTATATCTAATAACACAATGCCAAATAAGATATTCTAACCTATATCTAATAACACTATGCCAAATAAGATACTATAACATATATCTAATAACACAATGCCAAATAAGATACTATAACCTATATCTAATAACACTATGCCAAATAAGATACTCTAACCTATATCTAATAACACTATGCCAAATAAGATACTATAACATATATCTAATAACACAATGCCAAATAAGATAATATAACCTATATCTAATAACCCAATGCCAAATAAGATATTCTAACCTATATCTAATAACACTATGCCAAATAAGATACTATAACCTATATCTAATAACACTATGCCAAATAAGATACTATAACCTATATCTAATAACACTATGCCAAATAAGATACTATAACCTATATCTAATAACACTATGCCAAATATGATACTATAACCTATATCTAATAACACTATGCCAAATAAGATACTATAACCTATATCTAATAACACTATGCCAAATAAGATACTATAACATATATCTAATAACACAATGCCAAATAAGATACTATATCCTATATCTAATAACACTATGCCAAATAAGATACTATAACCTATATCTAATAACACTATGCCAAATAAGATACTATAACCTATATCTAATAGCACTATGCCAAATAAGATATTCTAACCTATATCTAATAACACTATGCCAAATAACATACTATAACCTATATCTAATAACACTATGCCAAATAAGATACTATAACCTATATCTAATAACACTATGCCAAATAAGATACTCCAACCTATATCTAATAACACAATGCCAAATAAGATATTCTAACCTATATCTAATAACACTATGCCAAATAAGATACTATAACATATATCTAATAACACAATGCCAAATAAGATACTATAACCTATATCTAATAACACTATGCCAAATAAGATACTCTAACCTATATCTAATAACACTATGCCAAATAAGATACTATAACATATATCTAATAACACAATGCCAAATAAGATAATATAACCTATATCTAATAACCCAATGCCAAATAAGATATTCTAACCTATATCTAATAACACTATGCCAAATAAGATACTATAACCTATATCTAATAACACTATGCCAAATAAGATACTATAACCTATATCTAATAACACTATGCCAAATAAGATACTATAACCTATATCTAATAACACTATGCCAAATATGATACTATAACCTATATCTAATAACACTATGCCAAATAAGATACTATAACCTATATCTAATAACACTATGCCAAATAAGATACTATAACATATATCTAATAACACAATGCCAAATAAGATACTATATCCTATATCTAATAACACTATGCCAAATAAGATACTATAACCTATATCTAATAACACTATGCCAAATAAGATACTATAACCTATATCTAATAGCACTATGCCAAATAAGATATTCTAACCTATATCTAATAACACTATGCCAAATAACATACTATAACCTATATCTAATAACACTATGCCAAATAACATACTATAACCTATATCTAATAACACTATGCCAAATAAGATACTATAACCTATATCTAATAACACTATGCCAAATAAGATACTCCAACCTATATCTAATAACACTATGCCAAATAAGATACTATAACCTATATCTAATAACACTATGCCAAATAAGATACTATAACCTATATCTAATAACACTATGCCAAATAAGATACTATAACATATATCTAATAACACAATGCCAAATAAGATAATATAACCTATATCTAATAACCCAATGCCAAATAAGATATTCTAACCTATATCTAATAACACTATGCCAAATAAGATACTATAACCTATATCTAATAACACTATGCCAAATAAGATACTATAACCTATATCTAATAACACTATGCCAAATAAGATACTATAACCTATATCTAATAACACTATGCCAAATATGATACTATAACCTATATCTAATAACACTATGCCAAATAAGATACTATAACCTATATCTAATAACACTATGCCAAATAAGATACTATAACATATATCTAATAACACAATGCCAAATAAGATACTATATCCTATATCTAATAACACTATGCCAAATAAGATACTATAACCTATATCTAATAACACTATGCCAAATAAGATACTATAACCTATATCTAATAGCACTATGCCAAATAAGATATTCTAACCTATATCTAATAACACTATGCCAAATAACATACTATAACCTATATCTAATAACACTATGCCAAATAAGATACTATAACCTATATCTAATAACACTATGCCAAATAAGATACTCCAACCTATATCTAATAACACTATGCCAAATAAGATACTATAACCTATATCTAATAACACTATGCCAAATAAGATACTATAACCTATATCTAATAACACTATGCCAAATAATGTACTATAACCTATATCTAATAACACTATGCCAAATAAGATACTATAACCTATATCTAATAACACTATGCCAAATAAGATACTATAACCTATATCTACTAACACTATGCCAAATAAGATACTCTAACCTATATCTAATAACACTATGCCAAATAAGATACTCTAACCTATATCTAATTACACTATGCCAAATAAGATACTATAACCTATATCTAATAACACTATGCCAAATAACATACTATAACCTATATCTAATAACACTATGCCAAATAAGATACTATAACCTATATCTAATAACACTATGCCAAATAAGATACTATAACCTATATCTAATAACCCAATGCCAAATAAGATATTCTAACCTATATCTAATAACACTATGCCAAATAACATACTATAACCTATATCTAATAACACTATGACAAATAAGATACTATAACCTATATCTAATAACACTATGCCAAATAAGATACTATAACCTATATCTAATAACACTATGCCAAATAAGATGCTATAACCTATATCTAATAACACTATGCCAAATAAGATACTATAACCTATATCTAATAACACAATGCCAAATAAGATACTCTAACCTATATCTAATAACACTATGCCAAATAAGATATTCTAACCTATATCTAATAACACTATGCCAAATAACATACTATAACCTATATCTAATAACACTATGCCAAATAACATACTATAACCTATATCTAATAACACTATGCCAAATAAGATACTCCAACCTATATCTAATAACACTATGCCAAATAAGATACTATAACCTATATCTAATAACACTATGCCAAATAAGATACTCTAACCTACATCTAATAACACTATGCCAAATAATGTACTATAACCTATATCTAATAACACTATGCCAAATAAGATACTATAACCTATATCTAATAACACTATGCCAAATAAGATACTATAACCTATATCTAATAACACTATGCCAAATAAGATACTCTAACCTATATCTAATAACACTATGCCAAATAAGATACTCTAACCTATATCTAATTACACTATGCCAAATAAGATACTATAACCTATATCTAATAACACTATGCCAAATAACATACTATAACCTATATCTAATAACACTATGCCAAATAAGATACTATAACCTATATCTAATAACACTATGCCAAATAAGATACTATAACCTATATCTAATAACCCAATGCCAAATAAGATATTCTAACCTATATCTAATAACACTATGCCAAATAACATACTATAACCTATATCTAATAACACTATGCCAAATAAGATACTATAACCTATATCTAATAACACTATGCCAAATAAGATATTATAACCTATATCTAATTACACTATGCCAAATAAGATAGTATAACCTATATCTAATAACACTATGCCAAATAAGATACTATAACCTATATCTAATAACACTATGCCAAATAAGATACTATAACCTATATCTAATAACACTATGCCAAATAAGATACTATAACCTATATCTAATAACACTATGCCAAATAAGATACTATAACCTATATCTAATAACACAATGCCAAATAACATACTATAACCTATATCTAATAACACTATGCCAAATAAGATACTATGACCTATATCTAATAACACTATGCCAAATAAGATACTATAACCTATATCTAATAACACAATGCCAAATAAGATATTCTAACCTATATCTAATAACACTATGCCAAATAACATACTATAACCTATATCTAATAACACTATGCCAAATAAGATACTGTAACATATATCTAATAACACAATGCCAAATAAGATACTATAACCTATATCTAATAACACTATGCCAAATAAGATACTATAACCTATATCTAATAACACAATGCCAAATAACATACTATAACCTATATCTAATAACACTATGCCAAATAAGATACTATGACCTATATCTAATAACACTATGCCAAATAAGATACTATAACCTATATCTAATAACACAATGCCAAATAAGATATTCTAACCTATATCTAATAACACTATGCCAAATAACATACTATAACCTATATCTAATAACACTATGCCAAATAAGATACTGTAACATATATCTAATAACACAATGCCAAATAAGATACTATAACCTATATCTAATAGCACTATGCCAAATAAGATACTCTAACCTATATCTAATAACACTATGCCAAATAAGATACTAAAACCTATATCTAATAACACTATGCCAAATAACATACTATAACCTATATCTAATAACACTATGCCAAATAAGATACTATAACCTAAATCTAATAACACTATGCCAAATAACATGCTATAACCTATATCTAATAACACTATGCCAAATAAGATACTATAACCTATATCTAATAACACTATGCCAAATAAGATACTATAACCTATATCTAATAACACAATGCCAAATAAGATATTCTAACCTATATCTAATAACACAATGCCAAATAAGATATTCTAACCTATATCTAATAACACTATGCCAAATAAGATACTATAACATATATCTAATAACACAATGCCAAATAAGATACTATAACCTATATCTAATAACACTATGCCAAATAAGATACTCTAACCTATATCTAATAACACTATGCCAAATAAGATACTATAACATATATCTAATAACACAATGCCAAATAAGATAATATAACCTATATCTAATAACCCAATGCCAAATAAGATATTCTAACCTATATCTAATAACACTATGCCAAATAAGATACTATAACCTATATCTAATAACACTATGCCAAATAAGATACTATAACCTATATCTAATAACACTATGCCAAATAAGATACTATAACCTATATCTAATAACACTATGCCAAATAAGATACTATAACCTATATCTAATAACACTATGCCAAATAAGATACTCTAACCTATATCTAATAACACTATGCCAAATAAGATACTATAACCTATATCTAATAACACTATGCCAAATAAGATACTATAACCTATATCTAATAACACTATGCCAAATAAGATACTATAACCTATATCTAATAACACTATGACAAATAAGATACTATAACCTATATCTAATAAAACTATGCCAAATAAGATACTATAACCTATATCTAATAACACAATGCCAAATAAGATATTCTAACCTATATCTAATAACACTATGCCAAATAACATACTATAACCTATATCTAATAACACTATGCCAAATAAGATACTATAAAATATATCTAATAACACAATGCCAAATAAGATACTATGACCTATATCTAATAACACTATGCCAAATAAGATACTCTAACCTATACCTAATAACACTATGCCAAATAAGATACTTTAACCTATATCTAATAACACTATGCCAAATAAGATACTCTAACCTATATCTAATAACACTATGCCAAATAAGATACTATAACCTATATCTAATAGCACTATGCCAAATAAGATACTCTAACCTATATCTAATAAAACTATGCCAAATAAGATACTATAACCTATATCTAATAACACTATGCCAAATAACATACTATAACCTATATCTAATTACGCTATGCCAAATAAGATACTCTAACCTATATCTAATAACACTATGCCAAATAAGATACTATAACCTATATCTAATAACACTATGCCAAATAAGATACTATAACCTAAATCTAATAACACTATGCCAATTAACATACTATAACCTATATCTGATAACACTATGCCAAATAAGATTCTATAACCTATATCTAGTAACACTATGCCAAATAAGATACTATAACCTATATCTAATAACACAATGCCAAATAAGATATTCTAACCTATATCTAATAACACAATGCCAAATAAGATATTCTAACCTATATCTAATAACACTATGCCAAATAAGATACTATAACATATATCTAATAACACAATGCCAAATAAGATACTATAACCTATATCTAATAACACTATGCTAAATAAGATACTCTAACCTATATCTAATAACACTATGCCAAATAAGATACTATAAGCTATATCTAATAACACTATGCCAAATAAGATACTCTAACCTATATCTAATAACACTATGCCAAATAACATACTATAAACTATATCTAATAACCCAATGCCAAATTAGATATTCTAACCTATATCTAATAACACTATGCCAAATAAGATACTATAACCTATATCTAATAACACTATGCCAAATAAGATACTATAACCTATATCTAATAACACTATGCCAAATAACATACTATAACCTATATCTAATAACACTATGCCAAATAAGATACTATAACCTATATCTAATAAAACTATGCCAAATAAGATACTGTAACCTATATCTAATAACACTATGCCAAATAAGATACTATAACCTAAATCTAATAACACTATGCCAAATAACATACTATAAACTATATCTAATAACACTATGCCAAATAAGATACTATAACCTATATCTAATAACACTATGCCAAATAAGATACTCTAACCTATATCTAATAACACTATGCCAAATAAGATACTATAACATATATCTAATAACACAATGCCAAATAAGATAGTATAACCTATATCTAATAACACTATGCCAAATAAGATACTATACCCTATAACTAATAACACTATGCCAAATAAGATACTCTAACCTATATCTAATAACACTATGCCAAATAAGATACTATAACATATATCTAATAACACAATGCCAAATAAGATAGTATAACATATATCTAATAACACAATGCCAAATAAGATAGTATAACCTATATCTAATAACACTATGCCAAATAAGATACTATAACCTATATCTAATAACACTATGCCAAATAAGATACTATAACCTATATCTAATAACACTATGCCAAATAACATACTATAACCTATATCTAATAACACTATGCCAAATAAGATACTATAACCTATATCTAATAACACTATGCCAAATAACATACTATAACCTATATCTAATAACACTATGCCAAATAAGATACTATAACCTATATCTAATAACACTATGCCAAATAAGATACTATAACCTATATCTAATAACACTATGCCAAATAACATACTATAACCTATATCTAATAACACTATGCCAAATAAGATACTATAACCTATATCTAATAACACTATGCCAAATAACATACTATAACCTATATCTAATAACACTATGCCAAATAAGATACTTTAACCTATATCTAATAACACTATGCCAAATAAGATACTATAACCTATATCTAATAACACTATGCCAAATAAGATACTATAACCTATATCTAATAACACTATGCCAAATAACATACTATAACCTATATCTAATAACACTATGCCAAATAACATACTATAACCTATATCTAATAACACTATGCCAAATAAGATACTATAACCTATATCTAATAACACTATGCCAAATAACATACTATAACCTATATCTAATAACACTATGCCAAATAAGATACTTTAACCTATATCTAATAACACTATGCCAAATAAGATACTATAACCTATATCTAATAACACTATGCCAAATAAGATACTATAACCTATATCTAATAACACTATGCCAAATAACATACTATAACCTATATCTAATAACACTATGCCAATTTCCGAAAGTGTAACCAATAAAAGATTCACAAAAGAGAAATGTTCTAAAACAAATAGATAAATAAAGTATATGACAGAATCCTCTTCGATGTTCCGTGTATCTTCATGTCGTAGGTGATCATGGCCTTCCACATCTACCTATCCGTTGTAGCTCTAACACACTGAGTCTTCTGACTCTTCCCAAACAATAGTCTGCCATCCATTTGCTCAAGCACATCAAGTACGTCATGCGCTGCTTTCCCTTGCCCATTTCCCCTCTATCTGTCCTGTGATTCTCTAAGCCCTCCTTCTTCATTACATAACCCCAAAATTTCACTTGTCTTCTCCTGATGTTAATTATGTTTCCTTTTCGTTTCTATCCTCTCCAAAACCTCGTCATTGCTCACATGCTCGATTTCTGGTATCCTCAGCATCCTTCTGTAGAACCACATTCTGGTTTTGCATATCTTTCCTTTATCTTTGATGAGATTGTCCAGCATTCGCTACCATATTGAAGGACAGACATCACATAAAAATCCAGTATTCTTTTCTTTGTTCTCAACGAATTTTTCCTGTTTCTCAATACCCTGCTTAGCTTCTGGAATGCCTCCTTAGCCATGTCAATACGCCTTCGGATCTCAGTGTCACACTTTCCGTCTTCTGTTAGAACACTTCCGAGGTATTTAAATTTCTGTACCTGCTTTATGTTAGTATCCCCGACCTGAATAAGATAATAAAGATGACTATGACTAGTAAAGAAAAATAGTACCAAAGTTTAACTGATGATCAACAATTTATTTTAAAGAAAGGAAGACATTTTTCTATGCTAAAAAAAGGATTCTAATGGATTTTAAGTATTCTATTCCTTTTGAATATAACGTAAAAAAGTGAAATAATGAATTTAGGGGAGAATAGTCACATAGTATAAAGACTTAAGACCGGTTGACAAGCACTTCAGGTGACAGTTTCGACCAGAAATCATCCTGGTTCAAATTTCATCGAGTTTTTTTTCAAAATCTCCCTGAACTGTTAGCAGAGTTTTTTTAAGGATCATAATTTAGGGTCTGTAATGTGATAGATACCGACTTGGCAGACCGCCTGCAGTCTCTCTCCCACCGGCGCGACGTGGCTTCCCTGTGTCTCTTCTATAAATACATTGACGGCTTCTGCTCCGATGAACTTAGATCACTAGTGCCCCCTAAATACGAATTTGAAAGAGATACTAGATTAGCAACTAGATCCCACCCTTTTACAGTGAAACCGATAAAATGCAGCCGTAACTTCTACTCCAACAGTTTCTTTCCTCGCACTTCCCGACTGTGGAATTCTCTTCCAAACGATTGCTTCCCCGACGGCTACAATCTCCAGGAGTTTAAATGTAAGGTCAATAGACACCTCCTAACACACTAACCTGCTCCCATTCTATCAAGCACTCTTCCCAACCCTCATCCTCACTATCCTTACTCATCTGTCACCTTCCTCCTGACATTCCCTATGTCTAACCACTCCTTCTCTTTACCTTCCCCTATGTAGCCCCATGCGCAATAGTGGCAGTGGAATGCCTTGCTTGGGGTGAGATGATTAAAAAAAAAATTGAAGCGGAATTGAAAGGTTTAATTTAAAGAGCGACCCTCTTACTAATCATTAAGTATATCATCCGAATTATCTGCTGGCAAATCACAAGACAGTATTTTGATTGGGCAGTGATTACCTCGGTTTTTTTCACTGGCCGATCAATAGAACATGAATAAAGCAGATGAGAACTATCGACACCGCCTTACAGCTGAGAAAGATACCGGTGCTAACCACAAAAGTCAGTCTTGAAACCACTCTTCCCTGTTGAAACTTCTTTGAATCAATTGCTCTGATACTATGGACACCCATATAGAAAGGGAAGGATTATTTTTTCTCAGTCTCAAATGTTTTTGTTTGATAACTTGCAGATGCTTTCTTTTGAAGTGCTCATTTTGTGTCGAGGGGGATTTTGGGGTCGCCATGTGGTGGATACTGGCTGTCTGCTTGACCACGCTCTTGCGCCTCTCCCTGGCTATTTTTCTAATCGTTTCACCCTAAGCAAGGCAGTACTGCCACTGGTGGGCAGGGAGTTACATGAGAGGAGATCGAGAAAAAACATGGTACAGACGGTGTCGGAGAAAAGATAACAGAAAGATGGGAAACAAGAAGATAAAAGATGGCAATTGATGTTGCACTTAAATTCTTGGAAATTGTAGCTATTGGACGCAAATAGACAGAATGGTGTTCCACAGGCGGAAAGTGCGAGAAAATAAACTGTTATAGTAGAAGTATTGGTTACATTTGACTATTTTGACTGTAGTTGGTTGGTTTGTTTGTTTTATGGCATATCAACCTCGGCGGGTCATTTATTGCCAACTAAATTTTATTTATTTATTGCTGGTAATACCTTTTTTCTTTCAACAATTTATTGTTGTTTTTATATAAGTTTTGTGTCTAGTAATACTTTTTCTTTTCGAGTATCAAGATTCATTGGGATTTGTTTTTA
>JBBBDQ010001883.1:527500-635000 GCA_037127315.1 Ascarosepion bandense
CAGTACGTCGAACCTAAGAGACCGACATTTGTATTTATATCCAACGCGCAATCTTCTATGTTGTACTCCACAACAGAAATAAATTCTATTTTTGTTTATATTTTTCTCAAAACATTTTCAATACTCACATCATCCGACAAGAGTATTTTCCTGAAAACTTCTTTATTACTCAGATGATCCGACAACAGTATTCTTCGGCCTTGCAGAACCATATCTCTGATGCTTGACTTATTCTCATCCTAATATTAAGTGTCCTTTTTCTTACCATTTTCCTTAAAACTTCCTCATTGCTCACATGCACTGTCCATGGTGTTCAGAGTCTTCTTTTATAGAACCACGTCACTGATACTTGTCTCCTAAGAATGAATTGCCTTTCTGTTTACATTTTCTTTAAAAAGTCTTTCTTGCTCACATGATTCGATCATGGCGTTCTAAGCCTTCTTCTGTAGAATCACATCTTTGACGCTTGACTTTTTCTCCTTCTGAGAATGTCTTCTTTCTTTCCAGTTTTCTCAACACATCCCCATTGCTCATATGCTCTATACATAGTAATCTCAGCCTTCTTTTATAAAACTACATATCTGATACTTGCTATTTTCTTCTTCTAAGAAAAATGGTCCATTTTGTATATATTTCCATTAGAACTTTCTCATTGCTCACATGATTTGACCATGGTATTCTCAGTAAAACCACATTTCTCATGCCTTTCTCTTTCTCGTTCTAAGAACAAGTGTTCTTTTTGTTTTAATTTTTTAAATACTTCCTCGTTTAAATAATCCGTCTATTGTATTCTCATCATTCTTATGTAGAATCATTTGTTTGATGTTGTCTCTTTCTCATTCTAAATAAGTCTCGTTTTTGTTTCCATGATCTGTCAATCATATTCACTGCATTCATCTGATGAAAAAACATCTCTGATACTCCAAGTTTCCTTTTCATCTGTGAGAAAATTGACCGGAATTATCTGCCACATATGAGAATTTTCATTACATAACAAATGAGTAATTTTTGTTTTCAGTTCAATTTTCATGTTCCTTAATAATTAGTAAACGGATAGAAAATAAATTTATACACCAAAATAGAAAGGGTCGTAAGACAAAGATGTGAATTCTCACTGTATTTCACACTGTTTAGCAGATATATAAAGAAAAATATAAAAACATATGAAGAATGTTGTAATGGGTAACAAGAAGAAATGATTAAATATCAATTGCAAAACGAATGTATAGTTGTCATCAAAAAGAAGAGCCGAAAATGCAAAGTACGAATTGGAGATGCCAAAACGGGACACTAGAAGAAAGAATTAACTATCAATTACAAAACGAATGTATGATTGTCAGCCAAAAGAAAGGCCGAAAATGCAAAGTATGAATTGGAGATTCCAAAACGGGAAACCAAAAAAAAAACTAATCATCAGTTGTAAAAGTAATGTATGGTTGTCAGCCAAAATTACAGTCGAAAATGCAAAATACGAATCGAAGATGCCAAAACGGGATACCAGAATAATTAAATATCAATTGCAAAACAAATGTACGGTTGTCAGCAAAACGAAGAGCCGAAAATTCAAAGTACGTACGAATTAGAGATGCCAAAATGAAGACAGTGCGAAAACTAAAATATCATGGATGGAAAATGTAACACCGATTACATTTTACAGATTAGAAGAGCGAAAAATGCCTTCCAAATGGTAAGCAAAGTGTTGTTGTGTAGCAAATCTGATGAACCTTCACTACATCTATTATTGAAACATGGAATCGTCCATCGGCTATTAGCAGAATATCTGCTTATCGAACTTTGGCAAAAGTCCATCGCAAAGTCGTAACGCTTTTTAGTTATCTGCTTGTCGCACTGAAATTCTATATTTTCATTCCGTGTTCTTATGTGAATAAATCCTTCATTCTGCAACCTTTTGTTCCTGTGTTTTTCTGATAATCTTCCTAAACAGCGATTATAATCGTTATACGAACTTTAAAACAATTGATAAGAAACAAGAAATATTTGTAATGGTATGTGTATGTATTTTATTGCTTTAGTAATGGTATGTATATGTATTTATGTGTTAGGATACCAATCTGCATATATTCTTGTGAGTACTGAAGAATTTTCTCTTTTTGAAATCTTAAGGCCACAAATAACATCATAATATATTTTCCTTCATTTAGCAATATGCATAGAAAATATTTCTGTATTTTTAACTGAATCACTAATTTAGACAACGAATGTACGTTGTCATATCTTAACCCAGGAACATTAATCATGGGTACATAGTACCCAGCGAAAATGACGCCATTTTAATTTCAATTTAATGACAATTTTCAGTACCTGATTTTTTTTACCTAAATAATATGTTTTTCAGCTCCTATTAATGTTAACTCCAAATACAAAGTTTGAACTGCCTGCATGTAAAATATTTCAAATAAAGGTTTATATTTAATATTTTTTGGATATTTTCAAATCGGGTATGATATACCCATGGTGAGGAGTGGTGCAACTTTAATTGATGGTTAGTGTTCCAGGGTCAATAAAATGCATTATCCATTTTCTGTTGATGGTAATTTACAAGGCGATATATTTGCAATGTTACAATGTAATATTGCGGGCAATTTGTAGAGTGTTTGCAAAAAACAGAAACATTGTAGCAACGACATTCTTTTAGCTAGGACCACAGGTTCCTTTCAGGTTAAAATTTAAGAGGCTTCTTTGCAAATTTAATCAAACGGCCAACGTTAGATACTAATGATATCCCTGAACTGTGCTTGTTATTGCGACAGTGTCCCTGTTGAACAATGTACAAGAACTACGTGTTTTTCTCTCTTTTTCTTTTAATTCTGCGTCAAAATCACTTCACGTCATGTTCAAAACGCATGCTGTATGACATAATTAAGTAGTTGCAGTCTTGTCAAGAATACAATACTGAGTTTTATTCACTAACACTTGTCTAATTATATCTCTTGATTTGCATATGATGAAATACTTCAACTGAAATTCGCAGCAATAAGAGATTTTAACCTCGCTTCAACAGAAATCAACTGCAAATATATTTCTCTGTGCCAACCATATCAGCATCAGCATCAGAAACAAACTCTTCAACAATTTTAGGTCAGCATCTGCCATTTATATGAGCCAAACATGGAAACATTCTGTCATCATCACAAAGAAAAATGAATGTTTTTATCAAAGATGCGCGAGGAAGATTTTTATTGATAATTGTCAAGACAACATTACGAATGAAGAGGTATACAGAAGGACACAAGAGCGTCCTCTCTCCGACAGATAGCTGAATTAGGTTAGCTGAACACTGGGTCTTCTGATTACGAATGAAGAGGTTTACAGAAGGACACAAGATCGTCCTCACTCTCCGACAGAAAGCTGAATGAGGTTAGCTGAACACAGGGTCTTCTGATTACGAATGAAGTGGTTTACAGAAGGACACAAGAGCGTCCTTTCTCCGACAGATAGCTGAATGAGGTTAGATGAAAACTGTGTCTTCTGATTACGAATGAAGAGGTTTACAGAAGGACACAAGAGCGTCCGCTCTACGACAGAGAGATGAATGAGGTTAGCTGAACACTGTGTCTTCTGTTTACGAAAGAAGAGGTTTACAGAATGACATGAGCGTCCTATCTCCGACAGATAGCTGAATGAGATTAGATAAACACCGTATCTTCTGATTACGAATGAAGAGGTTTACAGAAAGACAAAAGAGCGTCCGTTCTCCGACAGAAAGCTAAATGAGGTTAGCTGAACACTGTGTCTTCGGATTACGAATGAAAAGGTTTACAGAAGGACACAAGTGTGTCCTTTCTCCGACAGATAGCTGAATGAGATCAGCTGGAAACTGTGTCTTCTGATTACGAATGAAGCGGTTTCCAGAGGGACAATAACGTCCATTCTCTGACAGGTAGCTGAATGAGGTTAGCTGAACACTGTGTCTTCTGATTACGAATGAAGAGGTTTACAGAAAGACACAAGAGCTTCCTTTCTCCGACAGAGAGCTGAATGAGGTTAGCTGAACAGTGTCTACTGATTACGAATGAAGAGGTTTACAGAAAGACACAAGAGCGTCCTTTCTCCGACAAAAAGCTGAATGAGGTTAGCTGAACACTGTGTCTTCTGATTACGAATGAGGAGGTTTACAGAAAAATAAAAGAGCGTCCGCTGTCCGACAAATAGATGAATTAGGTTAGCTGGACACTGGGTCTTCCGATTACGAATGAAGAGGTTTACAGAAGGACACAAGAGCGTACTCTCTCCGACAGATAGCTGAATGAGGATAGCTGAACACTGCGTCTTCTGATTACGAATGAGGAGGTTTACAGACGGACACAAAACCGTCCGCTCTATAACAGAGAGCTGAATGAGGTTAGCTGAATACTGTGTCTTCTGATTACGAATAAAGTGGTTTCCAGAGGGTAAATAGCGACCATTCTCCGACAGAGAGCTGAATGAGGTTAGCTGAACACTGTGTCTTCTGATTACGAATGAACAGGTTTACAGAAAGAGAGAAGAGCATACTGTCTCCGACAGATAGCTGAATTAGGTTAACTCAACACTCTGTCTTCTGATTCCGAATGAAGAGGTTTACAGAAGGACACAACTGCGTCCTTTCTCTGGCAGATAGCTGAATGAGGTTGGCTGAACACTGTGTCTTCTGATTACGAATGAAGAGGTTTACTGAAGGACACAAGAGCGTCTTTTCTCCGACAGATAGCTGAATGAGGTTAGCTGAACACCGTGTCTTCTGATTACGAATGAAGAGGTTTACAGAAGGACACAAGAGCGTCCTCTCTCCGAGAGATAGCTGAATGAGGTTAGCTGAACACCGTGTCTTCTGATTACGAATGAAGAGGTTTACAGAAGGACACAAGAGCGTCCTCTCTCCGAGAGATAGCTGAATGAGGTTAGCTGGGCACTGTGTCTTCTGATTACGAATGAAGAGGTTTACAGAATGATACCAGTGTGTCCTCTTTCCGACTGAAAGCTGAACTAGGTTAGCTCAACACTGTGTTTTCTGATTACGAAAGAAGAGTTTTACAGAATGACAAGAGCGCCCTTTCTCCGACAGATAGCTGAATGAGGTTAGATGAACACCTTGTCTTCTGATTACGAATGAAGAGGTTTACAGAAAGACACAAGAGCGTCCTCTCTCCGACAGAGAGTTGAATGAGGTTAGCTGAACATTGTGTCCTCTGATTACGAATGAAGAGGTTTACAGAAGGACACAAGTGCGTCCTTTCTCCGACGGATAGCTGAAATAGGTTAGCTGAACAATGTGTCTTCTGATTACGAATGAAGAGGTTTACAGAGGGACATAAGTGCGTCCTTTCTCTGACAGATAGCTGAATGAGGTTAGCTGAGCACTGTGTCTTCTGATTACGAATGAACAGGTTTACAGAAGGACACAAGAGCGTCCTCTATCTCCGAGAGATAGCTGAATGAGGTTAGCTGAACACTGTGTCTTCTGATTACGAATGAACAGGTTTACAGAAGGACACAAGAGCGTCCGCTCTACGACAGAGAGATGAATGAGGTTAGCTCCACACTGTGTCTTCTGTTTACGAAAGAAGAGGTTTACAGAATGACATGAGCGTCCTATCTCCGACAGATAGCTGAATGAGGTTAGATGAACACCGTATCTTCTGATTCCGAATGAAGAGGTTTACAGAAGGACACAAGTGCGTCCTGTCTCCGACAGAAAGCTGAATGAGGTTAGCTGAACATTGTGTCTTCTGATTACGAATGGAGAGGTTTATAGAAGGACACAAGAGCGTTGTCTCCGACAGAAAGCTAAATGAGTTTAAATGAACACTCTGTCTTCTGATTCCGAATGAAGAGGTTTACAGAAGGACACAAGTGCGTCCTTTCTCCGACAGATAGCTGAAGGAGGTTAGATGAACACCGTGTCTTCTGATTACGAATGAAGAGGTTTACAGAATGACAAGAGTGTCCTTTCTCCGACAGAGAGCTGAATGAGGTTAGCTGAACACTGTGTCTTCTGATTACGAATGAACAGGTTTACAGAAAGAGAGAAGAGCATACTGTCTCCGACAGATAGCTGAATTAGGTTAACTCAACACTCTGTCTTCTGATTCCGAATGAAGAGGTTTACAGAAGGACACAACTGCGTCCTTTCTCTGACAGATAGCTGAATGAGGTTGGCTGAACACTGTGTCTTCTGATTACGAATGAAGAGGTTTACAGAAGGACACAAGAGCGTCCTCTCTCCGACAGAAAGCTGAATTAGGTTAACTCAACACTGTGTCTTCTGATTACGAATGAAGAGGTTTTCAGTTGGACATAAGTGCGTGCTGTCTCCGACAGATAGCTGAATGAGTTTAGCTGAACTCTGTGTCTTCTGATTACGAATGAAGAGGTTTACAGAAGGACACAAGTGCGTCCTTTCTCCGACAGATATCTGAATTAGGTTAGCTTAACACTGTGTTTTCTTATTACGAATGAATAGGTTTACAGAGGGACACAAGAGCGTCCTGTCTCCGACAGATAGCTGAATGAGGTTAGCTGAACACTGTGTCTTCTGATTACGAATGAAGAGGTTTACAGAAGGACACAAGAGCGTCTTCTCTCCGACAGATAGCTGAATGTGGTTAGCTGAACACTTTGTCTTCTGATTACGAATGAAGAGGTTTACAGAATTACCCAAGCACCTCCTCTCCCCGACAGATAGCCGAATGAGGCTACATGGACACTGAGTCATTCCGATCGACAACACTCAAAAGTAGCCAGGAGATGAGGAGATGGATCCGATGCAAGCGAAAACGAAAGAGGCCAAGAAAACCTGGCATAAGCAATGGTTCAGACTGATGACACTTGATAGATACTTTTACCCAATGAATCCAACAGAAGAACCAAAAATTATACAATTGAATGTAGTTTCTGTTGCGGTGGAGTTGAATTTAGCGTCACGTGACTGAAGTGCTTTACGGATATAGACACGTTGATATTATGGTGATATTTGTATGTAATAAATCATTTTCAAGCAGGAAAGGCAAAGTGATAGATAGATAGATAGATAGATAGATAGATAGTGTGTGTGTGTGTGTGTGTGTGTGTGTGTGTGTGTGTGTGTGTGTGTGTGTGTGAATAGATGATGTACGTATGAAACAGTTAATTTCGAATGCTCGGACGCTTTCATCTGACCCGTCCATTTGTAACGCCGGTTTGACGTACCACAGAAAACAGAAAGAAAAGAAACACCTCTATTCTGAGTTATTCGAGAAACTTGGACAATGGACAGATGCGAACGGTTTAGGCAGACACTTCCTCACCAGGTGTTCCAATGCAGATTTCTTTTTGGAATTGAAAACTTGGCTGCAGACAGAATTCTTCTGTGAAAACCATCTTTCCAAAACTACCATTCTTTTATTAAAAGTTGAAAGCACAAACCCGCCTACAAATAGACGAATAAAACAGTGCATTGCTGCACTTACAAAACCTCGCATCTTATGAATGAATGTATAAATCTGTCAGGAAAATAGACATATATTTAATATTATCGAAAATACCAGTCGTCTGCGTCAAAAAACTCCACTTCGAATCTGACACACATCCAATTTTCAAGTCTAAAAATCTTGCGGAATTGCTACCTACTTAATCTCGCCTACGGAAATATTAGTGACGTTTTTAACTTTAGAAAAAATCAGAACTTGCAACGTGCAAAATATTATCTATCTATCTATCTATCTATCTATCTATCTATCTATCTATCTATCTGTCTATCTATCTGTCTATCTGTCTATCTGTCTGTCTATCTGTCTATCTATCTATCTATCTATCTATCTATCTAAGCCTGTTCATATCTATCTATCTATCTATCTATCTATCTATCTATCTATCTATCTATCTAAGCCTGTTCTATCTATCTATCTATCTATCTATCTATCTATCTATCTATCTATCTATCTAAGCCTGTTCATTTCTATCTATCTATCTATCTATCTATCTATCTATCTATCTAAGCCTGTTCATATCTATCTATCTGTCTATCTATCTATCTATCTATCTATCTATCTATCTATCTATCTATCTATCTATATCAACCTATTCACTATCTATCTATCTATCTATCTATCTATCTATCTATCTATCTAAGCCTTTTCATATCTATCTATCTATCTATCTATCTATCTATCTATCTATCTATCTAAGCCTGTTCATATCTATCTATCTATCTATCTATCTATCTATCTCTATCTATCTATCTATTTATCGAAGCCTGTTCATATCTATCTATCTATCTATCTATCTATCTATCTATCTATCTATCTATCTATCTATCATATCTATCTATCCTATCTATCTATCTATCTATCTATCTATCTATCTATCTATCTAAGCCTGTCCTATCTATCTATCTAATCCTATCCTATCTATCTATCTATCTATCTATCTATCTATCTATCTATCTATCTAAGCCTGTCCATATCTATCTATCTATCTATCTATCTATCTATCTATCTATCTATCTATCTATCACATTCTTCATTCGTCCTGGTTATGACTATAACTTACATCCGACAGCAAAACTTCTTATCGGGAAGTTTTGAGGAGCATGGAGCGACTTCTTAATTGCTATTTCTCCTAGATCAACCCTGACTCGGGATGGCAGCCCCTGTTGAAACCCTCAGTCGGAGGTCAAAAAACTATGAAAGAATGAAAATAGATTTTTATAGTAAAAATACCAACAATATATTTTTGGAAAAAATGTTAACAGCAATACATTTGATTCTCAACAAAAAAACTCTTTACAAAATCGGCCAGTGAAACCTGATCTCCAACAAACTGATTTCTTACAAAAATACATATTGTATTCAAACGAACCTATCCTAAAAATCTTGCAGGCATTAAATAACCAACTGATGGTGATGATAAGCCATAAAGATGATCTACAAACTGATTTTTTTACATATTCTATTCGTACAAACTTATCTTACAAAACTTGACAGCATTAAATAATCTATTGATGAAGATAAGCTATAAAGATGATCTACAAACTGTTTTCTTACAAATAATACGTATTCTATTCATACAAACCTATCCTAAAATTCTTGCAGGCATTAATTAAACCATTAATGAGAGTAAGCCATAAAGTTGATTCATGGATTTTTTACAAATATTACTCATTCTATCCATTGGAACATGGCCTAAAAAACTTGTCGGCGTTAGATGACACGTTAATGGTCGTAAACCATAAATGTGGTACACAAACTGATTTTTTACAAAGAATACATATTCTGTTCATTCGAACCCATCCTTTCAATCTATTGGGCATTAACACATTGAGCAAGTTAAGCTATAGCTGTGTCTTATCCTATTTATTCTTTTTCTAGTTGTAGTAGGATTCCGTTTTAGTGAAGGGTAATTGTATACCGTTGCAGGTTAACAGAATTTGGCCTTGTGGAAGATAGCCCACTATAAGTCATAAAATGATTATAAAATCAAGAAAGGCAATTTGAGTATAAAATAACATTTATATATAAACACATATCAATTAATGTTTTTACAATTAAAATAATACTTGAATATAAGTCCAACGGAGGTTAAAGAGTTCATTACAAATAATAATGAGCTGAAACAGATAAAAGGCTTAGGAATATGAGGAATGTTCATTTTGAAGCTGCCGCTTCTAAGGTCCGCAAGTCAGTAAGTTGGTTTGTGTGGAATGTCTTTGAAGAGGTCACTCCTGAGGTTAGTAAGTACTTTTGAGACAGGGAAGGAGCGATGAGAAGTGAAGGGAGGCGAATATAGTAGCCGCTCGACTTAAGTCAAGGGGATATGATTACATTCTTCTCCTGTCACCGTCAGTCTGTCTGTCTGACGATGCTTTGTGTCTCCGCTTTTTATATCTGCTTTTTGGATCAGAAACTCGTTTTGAATTTCACGCTTGTATTCGATTCCGGGCCTCCCATTGGCTGGTAAATAAAATTCGCGTAGGCTCGCGAAATTAAAATTTGATATTTGATTAATTTTTATTTTTCAACCGGAACATCTGCGTGAATACACCTGCGCAGAGATGATTTTTATTCAATCGCTTTCTGGTTGTTATAGAGCAAACATCCGGCCCCTCGCTTTTGCTCGGTTGGTATCACCATAAAGCAATAAAAGTTGTAAACAAACTATTTTTTACAAAGAATACATATTCTATTCATTCGAATATATTCTAACAAATTTTGTCGGCATTAAATAAGCTGTAGAAGATGATAAGTGATAAAGGTGATCTACAAGCTGATTTTTTACAAAGAAAGAATTTTGTGTTCATTCAAACCTATCCTAAAACTCTTGTCGTCATTAAATAACCCATTGAGGATGGTAAGCCATAAAGGTCGTACACAAACTAAGTTTTTACAAATACATATTCTATTCATTGGAACATACCTTTCAAATCTTGTCAGCTGTAATTAACCCATTAATGATGGTAAGCCATAAAGAAGATACACAAAGTTATATTTCGACAAGGAATATATATTCTATTTATGTAAAACTATCCTAAAAGTCTTGTCGGCATTACATATCCCATTGAGGATGATATGATATAAAGCTGATCCACAAACACATTTGTACAAAGAATAGATATTCTATTCATTCGAACCTATCCTATCAATCTTGTCGACATTAATTAGCTCATTAAGGCTGGTAATGCTTAAGGGTGGTACGCAAACTGATTTTTTTACAAAGAATACATAATCTAATCATTAGAACCTATTTTAAAAAACCTTGCCGGCATTAATTAACACATAAATAATGGTAAGTCATAAACTGATTTTTACAAAAAAATGTATATTTTATTCATTCGAACTTATCCTAAAAATCTTGTCGGCATTATTTAATCCATTGTGGACGGGAAGATATTAAGATGGTACAGTAACTTATTTTTTACAAAGAACACTTATTCTATTCATTCAAATTTATCCTAAAAATCTTGTCGGCATTATTTAACCCATTGTGGACGGGAAGATATTAAGATGGTACAGTAACTTATTTTTTACAAAGAACACTTATTCTATTCATTCAAATTTATCCTAAAAATCTTGTCGGCATTATTTAATCCATTGTGGACGGTAAGTCTTAAAGGTGGTACAGTAATTTAATTTTTTACAAACAAAACTTATTCTATTCATTCGAACTTATCTTAAAAATCTTGTCGGCATTATTTAATCCATTGTGGACGGTAAGTCTTAAAGGTGGTACAGTAATTTAATTTTTTACAAACAAAACTTATTCTATTCATTCAAACTTATCCTAAAAATCTTGTCGGCATTATTTAATCCATTGTGGACGGTAAGTCTTAAAGGTGGTACAGTAATTTAATTTTTTACAAACAAAACTTATTCTATTCATTCAAACTTATCCTAAAAATCTTGTCGGCATTATTTAACCCATTGTTGACGGTAAGTCTTAAAGGTGGTACAGTAATTTATTTTTTTACAAACAAAATTATTCTATTCATTCAAACTTATCTTAAAAATCTTGTCGGCATTATTTAATCCATTGTGGACGGTAAGTCTTAAAGGTGGTACAGTAATTTAATTTTTTACAAACAAAACTTATTCTATTCATTCAAACTTATCTTAAAAATCTTGTCGGCATTATTTAATCCATTGTGGACGGTAAGTCTTAAAGGTGGTACAGTAATTTAATTTTTTACAAACAAAACTTATTCTATTCATTCAAACTTATCTTAAAAATCTTGTCGGCATTATTTAATCCATTGTGGACGGTAAGTCTTAAAGGTGGAACAGTAATTAATTTTTTACAAACAAAACTTATTCTATTCATTCGAACTCATCTTCAAAATCTTGTCGGCATTATTTAATCCATTGTGGACGGTAATTCTTAAAGGTGGTACAGTAATTTAATTTTTTACAAACAAAACTTATTCTATTCATTCAAACTTATCCTAAAAATCTTGTCGGCATTATTTAATCCATTGTGGACGGTAAGTCTTAAAGGTGGTACAGTAATTTATTTTTTTACAAACAAAATTATTCTATTCATTCAAACTTATCTTAAAAATCTTGTCGGCATTATTTAATCCATTGTGGACGGTAAGTCTTAAAGGTGGTACAGTAATTTAATTTTTTACAAACAAAACTTATTCTATTCATTCAAACTTATCCTAAAAATCTTGTCGGCATTATTTAATCCATTGTGGACGGTAAGTCTTAAAGGTGGTACAGTAATTTAATTTTTTACAAACAAAACTTATTCTATTCATTCAAACTTATCCTAAAAATCTTGTCGGCATTATTTAATCCATTGTGGACGGTAAGTCTTAAAGGTGGTACAGTAATTTAATTTTTTACAAACAAAACTTATTCTATTCATTCAAACTTATCCTAAAAATCTTGTCGGCATTATTTAATCCATTGTGGCCGGTAAGTCTTAAAGTTGGTACAGTAATTTAATTTTTTACAAACAAAACTTCTTCTATTCATTCGAACTTATCCTAAAAATCTTGTCGGCATTATTTAATCCATTGTGGCCGGTAAGTCTTAAAGGTGGTACAGTAATTTAATTTTTTACAAACAAAACTTATTCTATTCATTCAAACTTATCCTAAAAATCTTGTCGGCATTATTTAATCCATTGTGGACGGTAAGTCTTAAAGGTGGTACAGTAATTTAATTTTTTACAAACAAAACTTATTCTATTCATTCAAACTTATCCTAAAAATCTTGTCGGCATTATTGAATCCATTGTGGACGGTAAGTCTTAAAGGTGGTACAGTAATTTAATTTTTTACAAACAAAACTTATTCTATTCATTCAAACTTATCCTAAAAATCTTGTCGGCATTATTTAATCCATTGTGGCCGGTAAGTCTTAAAGGTGGTACAGTAATTTAATTTTTTACAAACAAAACTTATTCTATTCATTCGAACTTATCTTAAAAATCTTGTCGGCATTATTTAATCCATTGTGGACGGTAATTCTTAAAGGTGGTACAGTAATTTAATTTTTTACAAACAAATCTTATTCTATTCATTCGAACTTATCTTAAAAATCTTGTCGGCATTATTTAATCCATTGTGGACGGTAAGTCTTAAAGGTGGTACAGTAATTTAATTTTTTACAAACAAAACTTATTCTATTCATTCAAACTTATCCTAAAAATCTTGTCGGCATTATTTAATTCATTGTGAACGGGAAGATATTAAGATGGTACAGAAACTTATTTTTTACATAGAACACTTATTCTATTCATTCAAACTTATCCTAAAAATCTTGTCGGCATTATTTAATCCATTGTGGACGGGAAGATATTAAGATGGTACAGAAACTTATTTTTTACAAAGAACACTTATTCTATTCATTCAAACGTATCCTAAAAATCTTGTCGGCATTATTTAACCCATTGTGGACGGGAAGATATTAAGATGGTACAGTAACTTATTTTTTACAAAGAACACTTATTCTATTAATTCAAACTTATCCTAAAAATCTTGTCGGCATTATTTAATCCATTGTGGACGGGAAGATATTAAGATGGTACAGAAACTTATTTTTTACAAAGAACACTTATTCTATTCATTCAAACTTATCCTAAAAATCTTGTCGGCATTATTTAATCCATTGTGGACGGGAAGATATTAAGATGGTACAGAAACTTATTTTTTACAAAGAACACTTAATCTATTCATTCAAACTTATCCTAAAAATCTTGTCGGCATTATTTAACCCATTGTGGACGGGAAGATATTAAGATGGTACAGTAACTTATTTTTTACAAAGAACACTTATTCTATTCATTCAAACTTATCCTAAAAATCTTGTCGGCATTATTTAATCCATTGTGGACGGGAAGATATTAAGATGGTACAGTAACTTATTTTTACAAAGAACACTTATTCTATTCATTCAAACTTATCCTAAAAATCTTGTCGGCATTATTTAATCCATTGTGGACGGGAAGATATTAAGATGGTACAGAAACTTATTTTTTACAAAGAACACTTATTCTATTCATTCAAACTTATCCTAAAAATCTTGTCGGCATTATTTAATCCATTGTGGACGGGAAGATATTAAGATGGTACAGTAGCTTATTTTTTACAAAGAACACTTATTCTATTCATTCAAACTTATCCTAAAAATCTTGTCGGCATTATTTAATCCATTGTGGACGGGAAGATATTAAGATGGTACAGAAACTTATTTTTTACAAAGAACACTTATTCTATTCATTCAAACTTATCCTAAAAATCTTGTCGGCATTATTTAATCCATTGTGGACGGGAAGATATTAAGATGGTACAGAAACTTATTTTTTACAAAGAACACTTATTCTATTCATTGAAACTTATCCTAAAAATCTTGTCGGCATTATTTAATCCATTGTGAACGGGAAGATATTACGATGGTACAGAAACTTATTTTTTACAAAGAACACTTATTCTATTCATTCAAACTTATCCTAAAAATCTTGTCGGCATTATTTAATCCATTGTGGACGGGAAGATATTAAGATGGTACAGTAACTTATTTTTACAAAGAACACTTATTCTATTCATTCAAACTTGTCCTAAAAATTTTGTCGGCATTATTTAATCCATTGTGGACGGGAAGATATTAAGATGGTACAGAAACTTATTTTTTACAAAGAACACTTATTCTCTTCATTCAAACTTATCCTAAAAATCTTGTCGGCATTATTTAATCCATTGTGGACGGGAAGATATTAAGATGGTACAGAAACTTATTTTTTACAAAGAACACTTATTCTATTCATTCAAACTTATCCTAAAAATCTTGTCGGCATTATTTAATCCATTGTGGACGGGAAGATATTAAGATGGTACAGTAACTTATTTCTTACAAAGAACACTTATTCTATTCATTCAAACTTATCCTAAAAATCTTGTCGGCATTATTTAATCCATTGTGGACGGGAAGATATTAAGATGGTACAGAAACTTATTTTTTACAAAGAACACTTATTCTATTCATTCAAACTTATCCTAAAAACCTTGTCGGCATTATTTCATCCATTGTGGACGGGAAGATATTAAGATGGTACAGAAACTTATTTTTACAAAGAACACTTATTCTATTCATTCAAACTTATCCTCAAAATCTTGTCGGCATTATTTAATCCATTGTGGACGGGAAGATATTAAGATGGTACAGTAACTTATTTTTTACAAAGAACACTTATTCTATTCATTCAAACTTATCCTAAAAATCTTGTCGGCATTATTTAATCCATTGTGGACGGGAAGATATTAAGATGGTACAGAAACTTATTTTTACAAAGAACACTTATTCTATTCATTCAAACTTATCCTAAAAATCTTGTCGGCATTATTTAATCCATTGTGGACGGGAAGATATTAAGATGGTACAGTAACTTATTTTTTACAAAGAACACTTATTCTATTCATTCAAACTTATCCTAAAAATCTTGTCGGCATTATTTAATCCATTGTGGACGGGAAGATATTAAGATGGTACAGAAACTTATTATTTACAAAGAACACTTATTCTATTCATTCAAACTTATCCTAAAAATCTTGTCGGCATTATTTAATCCATTGTGGACGGGAAGATATTAAGATGGTACAGAAACTTATTTTTTACAAAGAACACTTAATCTATTCATTCAAACTTATCCTAAAAATCTTGTCGGCATTATTTAACCCATTGTGGACAGGAAGATATTAAGATGGTACAGTAACTTATTTTTTACAAAGAACACTTATTCTATTCATTCAAACTTATCCTAAAAATCTTGTCGGCATTATTTAATCCATTGTGGACGGGAAGATATTAAGATGGTACAGTAACTTATTTTTACAAAGAACACTTATTCTATTCATTCTCAAACTTCCTAAAAATCTTGTCGGCATTATTTAATCCATTGTGGACGGGGAGATATTAAGATGGTACAGAAACTTATTTTTACAAAGAACACTTATTCTATTCATTGAAACTTATCCTAAAAATCTTGTCGGCATTATTTAATCCATTGTGAACGGGAAGATATTACGATGGTACAGAAACTTATTTTTTACAAAGAACACTTATTCTATTCATTCAAACTTATCCTAAAAATCTTGTCGGCATTATTTAATCCATTGTGGACGGGAAGATATTAAGATGGTACAGTAACTTATTTTTACAAAGAACACTTATTCTATTCATTCAAACTTGTCCTAAAAATTTTGTCGGCATTATTTAATCCATTGTGGACGGGAAGATATTAAGATGGTACAGAAACTTATTTTTTACAAAGAACACTTATTCTCTTCATTCAAACTTATCCTAAAAATCTTGTCGGCATTATTTAATCCATTGTGGACGGGAAGATATTAAGATGGTCCAGAAACTTATTTTTTACAAAGAACACTTATTCTATTCATTCAAACTTATCCTAAAAATCTTGTCGGCATTATTTAATCCATTGTGGACGGGAAGATATTAAGATGGTACAGAGTAACTTATTTCTTACAAAGAACACTTATTCTATTAATTCAAACTTATCCTAAAAATCTTGTCGGCATTATTTAATCCATTGTGGACGGGAAGATATTAAGATGGTACAGAAACTTATTTTTTACAAAGAACACTTATTCTATTCATTCAAACTTATCCTAAAAACCTTGTCGGCATTATTTCATCCATTACGGATAAGGAAGATATTAAGATGGTACAAGCTTATTTTTACAAAGAACACTTATTCTATTCATTCAAACTTATCCTAAAAATCTTGTCGGCATTATTTAATCCATTGTGGACGGGAAGATATTAAGATGGTACAGTAACTTATTTTTTACAAAGAACACTTATTCTATTCATTCAAACTTATCCTAAAATCTTGTCGGCATTATTTAATCCATTGTGGACGGGAAGATATTAAGATGGAGTACGAAACTTATTTTTACAAAGAACACTTATTCTATTCATTCAAACTTATCCTAAAAATCTTGTCGGCATTATTTAATCCATTGTGGACGGGAAGATATTAAGATGGTACGGTAACTTATTTTTTACAAAAAGAACCTTATTCCTATTCATTCAAACTTATCCTAAAAATCTTGTCGGCATTATTTAATCCATTGTGGACGGGAAGATATTAAGATGGTGCAGTAACTTATTTTTTACGAAACACTTATTCTATTCATTCAAACTTATCCTAAAAATCTTGTCGGCATTATTTAATCCATTGTGGACGGAAGATATTAAGATGGTACAGAAACTTATTTTTACAAAGAACACTTATTCTATTCATTCAAACTTATCCTAAAAATCTTGTCGGCATTATTTAATCCATTGTGGACCGGGAAGATATTAAGATGGTACAGAAACTTATTTTTTTACAAAGAACACTTATTCTATTCATTCAAACTTATCTAAAAATCTTGTCGGCATTATTTAATCCATTGTGGACGGTAAGTCTTAAAGGTGGTACAGTAATTTAATTTTTTACAAACAAAACTTATTCTATTCATTCAAACTTATCCTAAAAAAATCTTGTCGGCATTATTTAACCCATTGTTGACGGTAAGTCTTAAAGGTGGTACAGTAATTTATTTTTTTACAAACAAAATTATTCTATTCATTCAAACTTATCTTAAAAATCTTGTCGGCATTATTTAATCCATTGTGGACGGTAAGTCTTAAAGGTGGTACAGTAATTTAATTTTACAAGCAGAAACTTATTCTATTCATTCAAACTTATCTTAAAAATCTTGTCGGCATTATTTAATCCATTGTGGACGGTAAGTCTTAAGGTGGTACAGTAATTTAATTTTTTACAAACAAAACTTATTCTATTCATTCAAACTTATCTTAAAAATCTTGTCGGCATTATTTAATCCATTGTGGACGGTAAGTCTTAAAGGTGGAGCAGTAATTAATTTTTTACAAACAAAACTTATTCTATTCATTCGAACTCATCTTCAAAATCTTGTCGGCATTATTTAATCCATTGTGGACGGTAATTCTTAAAGGTGGTACAGTAATTTAATTTTTTACAAACAAAACTTATTCTATTCATTCAAACTTATCCTAAAAATCTTGTCGGCATTATTTAATCCATTGTGGACGGTAAGTCTTAAAGGTGGTACAGTAATTTATTTTTTTACAAACAAAATTATTCTATTCATTCAAACTTATCTTAAAAATCTTGTCGGCATTATTTAATCCATTGTGGACGGTAAGTCTTAAAGGTGGTACAGTAATTTAATTTTTTACAAACAAAACTTATTCTATTCATTCAAACTTATCCTAAAAATCTTGTCGGCATTATTTAATCCATTGTGGACGGTAAGTCTTAAAGGTGGTACAGTAATTTAATTTTTTACAAACAAAACTTATTCTATTCATTCAAACTTATCCTAAAAATCTTGTCGGCATTATTTAATCCATTGTGGACGGTAAGTCTTAAAGGTGGTACAGTAATTTAATTTTTTACAAACAAAACTTATTCTATTCATTCAAACTTATCCTAAAAATCTTGTCGGCATTATTTAATCCATTGTGGCCGGTAAGTCTTAAAGTTGGTACAGTAATTTAATTTTTTACAAACAAAACTTCTTCTATTCATTCGAACTTATCCTAAAAATCTTGTCGGCATTATTTAATCCATTGTGGCCGGTAAGTCTTAAAGGTGGTACAGTAATTTAATTTTTTACAAACAAAACTTATTCTATTCATTCAAACTTATCCTAAAAATCTTGTCGGCATTATTTAATCCATTGTGGACGGTAAGTCTTAAAGGTGGTACAGTAATTTAATTTTTTACAAACAAAACTTATTCTATTCATTCAAACTTATCCTAAAAATCTTGTCGGCATTATTGAATCCATTGTGGACGGTAAGTCTTAAAGGTGGTACAGTAATTTAATTTTTTACAAACAAAACTTATTCTATTCATTCAAACTTATCCTAAAAATCTTGTCGGCATTATTTAATCCATTGTGGCCGGTAAGTCTTAAAGGTGGTACAGTAATTTAATTTTTTACAAACAAAACTTATTCTATTCATTCGAACTTATCTTAAAAATCTTGTCGGCATTATTTAATCCATTGTGGACGGTAATTCTTAAAGGTGGTACAGTAATTTAATTTTTTACAAACAAATCTTATTCTATTCATTCGAACTTATCTTAAAAATCTTGTCGGCATTATTTAATCCATTGTGGACGGTAAGTCTTAAAGGTGGTACAGTAATTTAATTTTTTACAAACAAAACTTATTCTATTCATTCAAACTTATCCTAAAAATCTTGTCGGCATTATTTAATTCATTGTGAACGGGAAGATATTAAGATGGTACAGAAACTTATTTTTTACATAGAACACTTATTCTATTCATTCAAACTTATCCTAAAAATCTTGTCGGCATTATTTAATCCATTGTGGACGGGAAGATATTAAGATGGTACAGAAACTTATTTTTTACAAAGAACACTTATTCTATTCATTCAAACGTATCCTAAAAATCTTGTCGGCATTATTTAACCCATTGTGGACGGGAAGATATTAAGATGGTACAGTAACTTATTTTTTACAAAGAACACTTATTCTATTAATTCAAACTTATCCTAAAAATCTTGTCGGCATTATTTAATCCATTGTGGACGGGAAGATATTAAGATGGTACAGAAACTTATTTTTTACAAAGAACACTTATTCTATTCATTCAAACTTATCCTAAAAATCTTGTCGGCATTATTTAATCCATTGTGGACGGGAAGATATTAAGATGGTACAGAAACTTATTTTTTACAAAGAACACTTAATCTATTCATTCAAACTTATCCTAAAAATCTTGTCGGCATTATTTAACCCATTGTGGACGGGAAGATATTAAGATGGTACAGTAACTTATTTTTTACAAAGAACACTTATTCTATTCATTCAAACTTATCCTAAAAATCTTGTCGGCATTATTTAATCCATTGTGGACGGGAAGATATTAAGATGGTACAGTAACTTATTTTTACAAAGAACACTTATTCTATTCATTCAAACTTATCCTAAAAATCTTGTCGGCATTATTTAATCCATTGTGGACGGGAAGATATTAAGATGGTACAGAAACTTATTTTTTACAAAGAACACTTATTCTATTCATTCAAACTTATCCTAAAAATCTTGTCGGCATTATTTAATCCATTGTGGACGGGAAGATATTAAGATGGTACAGTAGCTTATTTTTTACAAAGAACACTTATTCTATTCATTCAAACTTATCCTAAAAATCTTGTCGGCATTATTTAATCCATTGTGGACGGGAAGATATTAAGATGGTACAGAAACTTATTTTTTACAAAGAACACTTATTCTATTCATTGAAACTTATCCTAAAAATCTTGTCGGCATTATTTAATCCATTGTGAACGGGAAGATATTACGATGGTACAGAAACTTATTTTTTACAAAGAACACTTATTCTATTCATTCAAACTTATCCTAAAAATCTTGTCGGCATTATTTAATCCATTGTGGACGGGAAGATATTAAGATGGTACAGTAACTTATTTTTACAAAGAACACTTATTCTATTCATTCAAACTTGTCCTAAAAATTTTGTCGGCATTATTTAATCCATTGTGGACGGGAAGATATTAAGATGGTACAGAAACTTATTTTTTACAAAGAACACTTATTCTCTTCATTCAAACTTATCCTAAAATCTTTGTCGGCATTATTTAATCCATTGTGGACGGGAAGATATTAAGATGGTACAGAAACTTATTTTTTACAAAGAACACTTATTCTATTCATTCAAACTTATCCTAAAAATCTTGTCGGCATTATTTAATCCATTGTGGACGGAAGATATTAAGATGGTACAGTAACTTATTTCTTACAAAGAACACTTATTCTATTCATTCAAACTTATCCTAAAAATCTTGTCGGCATTATTTAATCCATTGTGGACGGGAAGATATTAAGATGGTACAGAAACTTATTTTTTACAAAGAACACTTATTCTATTCATTCAAACTTATCCTAAAAACCTTGTCGGCATTATTTCATCCATTGTGGACGGAAGATATTAAGATGGTACAGAAACTTATTTTTACAAAGAACACTTATTCTATTCATTCAAACTTATCCTCAAAATCTTGTCGGCATTATTTAATCCATTGTGGACGGGAAGATAAAGATGGTACAGTAACTTATTTTTTACAAAGAACACTTATTCTATTCATTCAAACTTATCCTAAAAATCTTGTCGGCATTATTTAATCCATTGTGGACGGGAAGATATTAAGATGGTACAGAAACTTATTTTTACAAAGAACACTTATTCTATTCATTCAAACTTATCCTAAAAATCTGTCGGCATTATTTAATCCATTGTGGACGGGAAGATATTAAGATGGTACAGTAACTTATTTTTTACAAAGAACACTTATTCTATTCATTCAAACTTATCCTAAAAATCTTGTCGGCATTATTTAATCCATTGTGGACGGGAAGATATTAAGATGGTACAGAAACTTATTATTTACAAAGAACACTTATTCTATTCATTCAAACTTATCCTAAAAATCTTGTCGGCATTATTTAATCCATTGTGGACGGGAAGATATTAAGATGGTACAGAAACTTATTTTTTACAAAGAACACTTAATCTATTCATTCAAACTTATCCCAAAAAATCTTGTCGGCATTATTTAACCCATTGTGGACGGGAAGATATTAAGATGGTACAGTAACTTATTTTTTACAAAGAACACTTATTCTATTCATTCAAACTTATCCTAAAAATCTTGTCGGCATTATTTAATCCATTGTGGACGGGAAGATATTAAGATGGTACAGTAACTTATTTTTACAAAGAACACTTATTCTATTCATTCAAACTTATCCTAAAATCTTGTCGGCATTATTTAATCCATTGTGGACGGGAAGATATTAAGATGGTACAGAAACTTATTTTTTACAAAGAACACTTATTCTATTCATTGAAACTTATCCTAAAAATCTTGTCGGCATTATTTAATCCACGAACGGAAGATATTACGATGGTACAGAAACTTATTTTTTACAAAGAACACTTATTCTATTCATTCAAACTTATCCCAAAAATCTTGTCGGCATTATTTAATCCATTGTGGACGGGAAGATATTAAGATGGTACAGTAACTTATTTTTTACAAAGAACACTTATTCTATTCATTCAAACTTGTCCTAAAAATTTTGTCGGCATTATTTAATCCATTGTGGACGGGAAGATATTAAGATGGTACAGAAACTTATTTTTTACAAAGAACACTTATTCTCTTCATTCAAACTTATCCTAAAAATCTTGTCGGCATTATTTAATCCATTGTGGACGGGAAGATATTAAGATGGTCCAGAAACTTATTTTTTACAAAGAACACTTATTCTATTCATTCAAACTTATCCTAAAAATCTTGTCGGCATTATTTAATCCATTGTGGACGGGAAGATATTAAGATGGTACAGTAACTTATTTCTTACAAAGAACACTTATTCTATTAATCTAAACTTATCCTAAAAATCTTGTCGGCATTATTTAATCCATTGTGTGATGAAGATATTAAGATGGTACAGAAACTTATTTTTTACAAAGAACAATTTATTCTATTCATTCAAACTTTATCCTAAAAACCTTGTCGGCATTATTTCATCCATTGTGGACGGGAAGATATTAAGATGGTACAGAAACTTGTTTTTACAAAGAACACTTATTCTATTCATTCAGTCCATCCTAAAATCTTGTCGGCATTATTTAATCCATTGTGGACGGGAAGATATTAAGATGGTACAGTAACTTATTTTTTACAAAGAACACTTAATTTCATTCATTCAAACTTATCCTAAAAATCTTGTCGGCATTATTTAATCCATTGTGGACGGGAAGATATTAAGATGGTACAGAAACTTATTTTTACAAAGAACACTTATTCTATTCATTCAAACTTATCCTAAAAATCTTGTCGGCATTATTTAATCCATTGTGGACGGGAAGATATTAAGATGGTACAGTAACTTATTTTTTACAAAAAGAACACTTATTCTATTCATTCAAACTTATCCTAAAATCTTGTCGGCATTATTTAATCCATTGTGGACGGGAAGATATTAAGATGGTACAGTAACTTATTTTTTACAAAGAACACTTATTCTATTCATTCAAACTTATCCCAAAAATCTTGTCGGCATTATTTAATCCATTGTGGACGGGAAGATATTAAGATGGTACAGAAACTTATTTTTTTACAAAGAACACTTATTCTATTCATTCAAACTTATCCTAAAAATCTTGTCGGCATTATTTAATCCATTGTGGACGGGAAGATATTAAGATACAGAAACTTATTTTTTACAAAGAACACTTATTCTATTCATTCAAACTTATCCTAAAAATCTTGTCGGCATTATTTAATCCATTGTGGACGGGAAGATATTAAGATGGTACAGAAACTTATTTTTTACAAAGAACACTTATTCTATTCATTCAAACTTATCCCAAAATCTTGTCGGCATTATTTAATCCATTGTGGACGGGAAGATATTAAGATGGTACAGTAACTTATTTTTACAAAGAACACTTATTCTATTCATTCAAACTTATCCTAAAAATCTTGTCGGCATTATTTAACCCATTGTGGACGGGAAGCATATTAAATAGTACAGTAACTTATTTTACAAAGAACACTTATTCTATTCATTCAAACTTATCCTAAAAATCTTGTCGGCATTATTTAATCCATTGTGGACGGGAAGATATTAAGATGGTACAGAAACTTATTTTTTACAAAGAACACTTATTCTATTCATTCAAACTTGTCCTAAAAATTTGCTCGGCATTATTTAATCCATTGTGGACGGAAGATATTAAGATGGTACAGAAACTTATTTTTACAAAGAACACTTATTCTATTCATTCAAACTTATCCTAAAAATCTTGTCGGCATTATTTAATCCATTGTGGACGGGAAGATATTAAGATGGTACAGAAACTTATTTTTTACAAAGAACACTTATTCTATTCATTCAAACTTATCCTAAAAATCTTGTCGGCATTATTTAATCCATTGTGGACGGGAAGATATTAAGATGGTACAGTAACTTATTTTTTACAAAGAACACTTATTCTATTCATTCAACTTATCCTAAAAATCTTGTTGGCATTATTTAATCCATTGTGGACGGGAAGATATTAAGATGGTACAGAAACTTATTTTTTACAAAGAACACTTATTCTATTCATTCAAACTTATCCTAAAAATCTTGTCGGCATTATTTAATCCATTGTGGACGCGAAGATATTAAGATGGTACAGAAACTTATTTTTACAAAGAACACTTATTCTATTCATTCAAACTTATCCTAAAAATCTTGTCGGCATTATTTAATCCATTGTGGACGGGAAGATATTAAGATGGTACAGTAACTTATTTTTTACAAAGAACACTTATTCTATTCATTCAAACTTATCCTAAAAATCTTGTCGGCATTATTTAATCCATTGTGGACGGGAAGATATTAAGATGGTACAGAAAGTTATTTTTACAAAGAACACTTATTCTATTCATTCAAACTTATCCTAAAAATCTTGTCGGCATTATTTAATCCATTGTGGACGGGAAGATATTAAGATGGTACAGTAACTTATTTTTTACAAAGAACACTTATTCTATTCATTCAAAACTTATCCTAAAAATCTTGTCGGCTTTATTTAACCCATTGTGGACGGGAAGATATTAAGATGGTACAGTAACTTATTTTTTACAAAGAACACTTATTCTATTCATTCAAACTTATCCTAAAAATCTTGTCGGCATTATTTAATCCATTGTGGACGGGAAGATATTAAGATGGTACAGAAACTTATTTTTTACAAAGAACACTTATTCTATTCATTCAAACTTATCCTAAAAATCTTGTCGGCATTATTTAATCCATTGTGGACGGGAAGATATTAAGATGGTACTGAAACTTATTTTTTACAAAGAACACTTATTCTATTCATTCAAACTTATCCTAAAAATCTTGTCGGCATTATTTAACCCATTGTGGACGGGAAGAATTTAAGATGGTACAGTAACTTATTTTTACAGAGATCACTTATTCTATTCATTCAAACTTATCCAAAATCTTGTCGGCATTATTTAACCCATTGTGGACGGGAAGATATTAAGATGGTACAGTAACTTATTTTTTACAAAGAACACTTATTCTATTCATTCAAACTTATCTTAAAAATCTTGTTTAAAGTATTATTTAACCCATTGTGGACGTGAAGACATTAAGATGGCATGAAATCCTTATTTTTTTACAAAGAACACTATTCTATTCATTCAAACTTATCCTAAAAATCTTGTTCGTATTATTTAATCCATTGTGGACGGAAGATATTATTAGAAATAAGGAAACTTATTTTTTACAAAGAACACTTATTCTATTCATTCAAACTTATCCTAAAAATCTTGTCGGCATTATTTAATCCATTGTGGACGGGAAGATATTAAGATGGTACAGTAACTTATTTTTACAAAGAACACTTAATTTATTCATTCAAACTTATCCTAAAAATCTTGTTTATATTATTTAAACCTATTTAGACGGAAGATATTAAAATAGTACAGTAACTTATTTTTTACAAAGAACACTTATTCTATTCATTCAAACTTACATCTCAAAAATCTTGTCGGCATTATTTAATCCATTGTGGACGGGAAGCGATATTAAGATGGTACAGAAACTTATTTTACAAAGAACACTTATTCTATTCATTCAAACTTGTCCTAAAAATTTTGTCGGCATTATTTAATCCATTGTGGACGGGAAGATATTGGCGATGGTACAGAAACTTATTTTTTAAGGTAGTATTTATTCTATTCATTCAAACTTATCCAAAATCTTGTCGGCATTATTTTAACCATTGTGGATGCGAAGATATTAAGATGGCAGAAACTTATTTTTTTACAAAGAACACTTATTCATTCATTCAAACTTATCCCAAAAATCTTGTCGGCATTATTTAATCCATTGTGGACGGAAGATATTAAGATGGTACAGTAACTTATTTTTACAAAGAACACTTATTCTATTCATTCAAACTTATCCTAAAAAATTGTCGGCATTATTTAACCCATTGTGGACGGGAAGATATTAAATAGTACAGTAACTTATTTTTTACAAAGAACACTTATTCTATTCATTCAAACTTATCCTAAAAATCTTGTCGGCATTATTTAATCCATTGTGGGACGGGAAGATATTAAGATGGTACAGAAACTTATTTTTTACAAAAGAACACTTATTCTATTCATTCAAACTTGTCCTAAAAAATTTTGTCGGCATTATTAATCCATTGTGGACGGGAGATATTAAGATGGTACAGAAACTTATTTTTTACAAAGAACACTTATTCTATTCATTCAAACTTATCCTAAAAATCTTGTCGGCATTATTTAATCCATTGTGGACGGAAGATATTGCAGATGGTACAGAAAGTATTTTTATAAAGAACACTTAGTCTTCTATTCATTCAAACTTATCCTAAAAATCTGTCGGCATTATTTAATCCATTGTGGACGGAAGATATTAAGATGGTACAGCAACTTATTTTACAAAGAACACTTATTCTATTCATTCAAACTTATCCTAAAATCTTGTCGGCTTTATTTAACCCATTGTGGACGGAAGATATTAAGATGGTACAGAATTCTATTTTTTAGCAAAGAACACTTATTCTATTCATTCAAACTTATCTCAAAAATCTTGTCGGCATTATTTAATCCATTGTGGACGGGAAGATATTAAGATGGTACAGAAACTTATTTTTTACAAAGAACACTCTATTCTATTCATTCAAACCTTATATCCTAAAAAAATCTTGTTTGCATTATTTAATCCATTGTGACGGAAGATATTAAGATGGTACTGAAACTTATTTTTTACAAAGAACACTTATTCTATTCATTCAAACTTATCCTAAAAATCTTGTTTGCATTATTTAACCCATTGTACATTTTAAAGAATTTAAGATGGTACAGTAACTTATTTTTACAGAGAACACTTATTCTATTCATTCAAACTTATCCTAAAAATCTTGTTTCATATTATTTAACCCATTGTGGATGGAAGATATTAAGATGGTACAGTAACTTATTTTTTACAAAGAACACTTATTCTATTCATTCAAACTTCTCTTAAAAATCTTGTCGGCATTATTTAACCCATTGTGGACGGGAAGATATTAAGATGGTACAGTAACTTATTTTTACAAAGAACACTTATTCTATTCATTCAAACTTATCCTAAAAATTCGTCGGCATTATTTAACCCATTGTAGACGGAAGATATTAAGATGGTACAGTAACTTATTTTTTACAAAGAGCACTTATTCTATTCATTCAAACTTGTCCTAAAAATCGTGTCGGCATTATTTAACCCATTGTGGACCGGAAGATATTAAGATGGTACAGTAACTTATTTTTACAATGAACACTTATTCTAATCATTCAAACTTATCCTAAAAATCTTGTCGGCATTATTTAACCCATTGTGGACGGGAAGATATTAAGATGGTACAGTAACTTATTTTTACAAAGAACACTTATTCTATTCATTCAAACTTATCCTAAAAATCTTGTCGGCATTATTTAACCCATTGTGGACGGGAAGATATTAAGATGGTACAGTAACTTATTTTTTACAAAGAACACTTATTCTATTCATTCAAACTTATCCTAAAAATCTTGTCGGCATTATTTAACCCATTGTGGACGGGAAGATATTAAGATGGTACAGTAATTTATTTTTTACAAAGAACACTTATTCTATTCATTCAAACTTATCCTAAAAATCTTGTCGGCATTATTTAACCCATTGTGGACGGGAAGATATTAAGATGGTACAGTAACTTATTTTTTATAAAGAACACTTATTCTATTCATTCAAACTTATCCTAAAAATCTTGTCGGCATTATTTAACCCATTGTGGACGCGAAGATATTAAGATGGTACAGTAACTTATTTTTTACAAAGAACACTTATTCTATTCATTCAAACTTATCCTAAAAATCTTGTCGGCATTATTTAACCCATTGTGGACGGGAAGATATTAAGATGGTACAGTAACTTATTTTTACAAAGAACACTTATTCTATTCATTCAAACTTATCCTAAAAATCTTGTCGGCATTATTTAACCCATTGTGGACGGGAAGATATTAAGATGGTACAGTAACTTATTTTTTACAAAGAACACTTATTCTATTCATTCAAACTTATCCTAAAAATCTTGTCGGCATTATTTAACCCATTGTGGACGGGAAGATATTAAGATGGTGCAGTAACTTATTTTTTACAAAGAACACTTATTCTATTCATTCAAACTTATCCTAAAAATCTTGTCGGCATTATTTAACCCATTGTGGACGGGAAGATATTAAGATGGTACAGTAATTTATTTTTTACAAAGAACACTTATTCTATTCATTCAAACTTATCCTAAAAATCTTGTCGGCATTATTTAACCCATTGTGGACGGGAAGATATTAAGATGGTACAGTAACTTATTTTTTATAAAGAACACTTATTCTATTCATTCAAAGTTATCCTAAAAATCTTGTCGGCATTATTTAACCCATTCTGGACGGGAAGATATTAAGATGGTACAGTAACTTATTTTTTACAAAGAACACTTATTCTATTCATTCAAACTTATCCTAAAATTCTTGTCGGCATTATTTAACCCATTGTGGACGGGAAGATATTAAGATGGTACAGTAACTTATTTTTACAAAGAGCACTTATTCTATTCATTCAAACTTATCCTAAAAATCTTGTCGGCATTATTTAACCCATTGTGGACGGGAAGATATTAAGATGGTACAGTAACTTATTTTTTACAAAGAACACTTATTCTATTCATTCAAACTTATCCTAAAAATCTTGTCGGCATTATTTAACCCATTGTGGACGGGAAGATATTAAGATGGTGCAGTAACTTATTTTTTACAAAGAACACTTATTCTATTCATTCAAACTTATCCTAAAAATCTTGTCGGCATTATTTAACCCATTGTGGACGGGAAGATATTAAGATGGTACAGTAATTTATTTTTTACAAAGAACACTTATTCTATTCATTCAAACTTATCCTAAAAATCTTGTCGGCATTATTTAACCCATTGTGGACGGGAAGATATTAAGATGGTACAGTAACTTATTTTTTACAAAGAACACTTATTCTATTCATTCAAACTTATCCTAAAAATCTTGTCGGCATTATTTAACCCATTGTGGACGGGAAGATATTAAGATGGTACAGTAACTTATTTTTTACAAAGAACACTTATTCTATTCATTCAAACTTATCCTAAAAATCTTGTCGGCATTATTTAACCCATTGTGGACGGGAAGATATTAAGATGGTACAGTAACTTATTTTTTACAAAGAACACTTATTCTATTCATTCAAACTTATCCTAAAAATCTTGTCGGCATTATTTAACCCATTGTGGACGGGAATATATTAAGATGGTACAGTAACTTATTTTTTACAAAGAACACTTATTCTATTCATTCAAACTTATCCTAAAAATCTTGTCGGCATTATTTAACCCATTGTGGACGGGAAGATATTAAGATGGTACAGTAACTTATTTTTACAAAGAACACTTATTCTATTCATTCAAACTTATCCTAAAAATCTTGTCGGCATTATTTAACCCATTGTGGACGGGAAGATATTAAGATGGTACAGTAACTTATTTTTTAAAAGAACACTTATTCTATTCATTCAAACTTATCCTAAAAATCTTGTCGGCATTATTTAACCCATTGTGGACGGGAAGATATTAAGATGGTACAGTAACATATTTTTTACAAAGAACACTTATTCTATTCATTCAAACTTATCCTAAAAATCTTGTCGGCATTATTTAACCCATTGTGGACGGGAAGATATTGAGATGGTACAGTAACTTATTTTTACAAAGAACACTTATTCTATTCATTCAAATTTATCCTAAAAATCTTGTCGGCATTATTTAACCCATTGTGGACGGGAAGATATTAAGCTGGTACAGTAACTTATTTTTTACAAAGAACACTTATTCTATTCATTCAAACTTATCCTAAAAATCTTGCCGGCATTATTTAACCCATTGTGGACGGGAAGATATTAAGATGGTACAGTAACTTGTTTTTACAAAGAACACTTATTCTATTCATTCAAACTTATCCTAAAAATCTTGTCGGCATTATTTAACCCATTGTGGACGGGAAGATATTAAGATGGTACAGTAATTTATTTTTACAAAGAACACTTATTCTATTCATTCAAACTTATCCTAAAAATCTTGTCGGCATTATTTAACCCATTGTAGACGGAAGATATTAAGATGTACAGTAACTTATTTTTTACAAAGAACACTTATTCTATTCATTCAAACTATCCTAAAAATCTTGTCGGCATTATTTAACCCATTGTGGACGGGAAGATATTAAGATGGTACAGTAACTTATTTTTTACAAAGAACACTTATTCTATTCATTCAAACTTATCCTAAAAATCTGTCGGCATTATTTAACCCATTGTGGACGGGAAGATATTAAGATGGTACAGTAACTTATTTTTTAAAGAACACTTATTCTATTCATTCAAACTTATCCTAAAATCTTGTCGGCATTATTTAACTCATTGACGGGAAGAGATTAAGATGGTACAGTAACTTATTTTTTACAAAGAACAATTTTATTCTATTCATTCAAACTTATCCTAAAAATCTTGTCGGCATTATTTAACCCATTGTGGACGGGAAGATATTAAGATGGTACAGTAACTTATTTTACAAAGAACACTTATTCTATTCATTCAAACTTATCCTAAAAATCTTGTCGGCATTATTTAACCCATTGTGGACGGGAAGAAAGATGGTACAGTAACTTATTTTTTACAAAGAACACTTATTCTATTCATTCAAACTTATCCTAAAAATCTTGTCGGCATTATTTAACCCATTGTGGACGGGAAGATATTAAGATGGTACAGTAACTTATTTTTTACAAAGAACACTTATTCTATTCATTCAAACTTATCCTAAAATCTTGTCTGCATTATTTAACCCATTGTGGACGGAAGATATTAAGATGGTACAGTAACTTATTTTTTACAAAGAACCACTGTTCTATTCATTCAAACTTATCCTAAAAATCTTGTCGGCATTATTTAACCCATTGTGGACGGGAAGATATTAAGATGGTACAGTAATTTATTTACAAAGAACACTTATTCTATTCATTCAAACTTATCCTAAAAATCTTGTCGGCATTATTTAACCCATTGTGGACGGAATATATTAAGATGGTACAGTAACTTTTTTTACAAAGATCACTTATTCTATTCATTCAAACTTATCCTAAAAAATCTTGTCGGCATTATTTAACCCATTGTGGACGGGAAGATATTAAGATGGTACAGTAACTTATTTTTTAAAAGAACACTTATTCTATTCATTCAAACTTATCCAAAAAATCTTGTCGGCATTATTTAACCCATTGTGGACGGGAAGATATTAAGATGGTACAGTAACTTATTTTTTACAAAGAACACTTATTCTATTCATTCAAACTTATCCTAAAAATCTTGTCGGCATTATTTAACCCATTGTGGACGGGAAGATATTAAGATGGTACAGTAACTTATTTTTTACAAAGAACACTTATTCTATTCATTCAAACTATCCTAAAAATCTTGTCGGCATTATTTAACCCATTGTGGACGGGAAGATATTAAGATGTTACAGTAACTTATTTTTACAAAGAACACTTATTCTATTCATTCAAACTTATCCTGAAAATCTTGTCGGCATTATTTAACCCATTGTGGACGGGAAGATATTAAGATGGTACAGTAACTTATTTTTTACAAAGAACACTTATTCTATTCATTCAAACTTATCCTAAAAATCTTGTCGGCTTTATTTAACCCATTGTGGACGGGAAGATATTAAGATGGTACAGTAACTTATTTTTTTACAAAGAACACTTATTCTATTCATTTAAACTTATCCTAAAAATCTTGTCGGCATTATTTAACCCATTGTGGACGGGAAGATATTAAGATGGTACAGTAACTTATTTTTTACAAAGAACACTTATTCTATTCATTCAAACTTATCCTAAAAATCTTGTCGGCATTATTTAACCCATTGTGGACGGAAGATATTAAGATGGTACAGTAACTTATTTTTTACAAAGAACACTTATTCTATTTATTTCAAACTTATCCTAAAAATCTTGTCGGCATTATTAAACCCATTGGGACGGGAAGATATTCAGATGGTACAGTAACTTATTTTTACAAAGAACACTTATTCTATTCATTCAAACTTATCCTAAAAATCTTGTCGGCATTATTTAACCCATTGTGGACGGGAAGATATTAAGATGGTACAGTAACTTATTTTTTACAAAGAACACTTATTCTATTCATTCAAACTTATCCTAAAAATCTTGTCGGCATTATTTAACCCATTGTGGACGGAAGATATTAAGATGGTACAGTAACTTATTTTTACAAAGAACACTTATTCTATTCATTCAAACTTATCCTAAAAATCTTGTCGGTACTATTTAACCCATTGTGGACGGAAGATATTAAGATGGTACAGTAACTTATTTTTACAAAGAACACTTATTCTATTCATTCAAACTTATCCTAACCCATTGTAGACGGGAAGATATTAAGATGGTACAGTAACTTATTTTTTACAAAGAACACTTATTCTATTCATTCAAACTTATCCTAAAAATCTTGTCGGCATTATTTAACCCATTGTGGACGGGAAGATATTAAGATGGTACAGTAACTTATTTTTTACAAAGAACACTTATTCTATTCATTCAAACTTATCCTAAAAATCTTGTCGGCATTATTTAACCCATTGTGGACGGGAAGAGATTAAGATGGTACAGTAACTTATTTTTTACAAAGAACACTTATTCTATTCATTCAAACTTATCCTAAAAATCTTGTCGGCATTATTTAACCCATTGCGGACGGGAAGATATTAAGATGGTACAGTAACTTATTTTTACAAAGAACACTTATTCTATTCATTCAAACTTATCCTAAAAATCTTGTCGGCATTATTTAACCCATTGTGGACGGGAAGATATTAAGATGGTACAGTAACTTATTTTTTACAAAGAACACTTATTCTATTCATTCAAACTTATCCTAAAAATCTTGTCGGCATTATTTAACCCATTGTGGACGGGAAGATATTAAGATGGTACAGTAACTTATTTTTTACAAAGAACACTTATTCTATTCATTCAAACTTATCCTAAAAATCTTGTCTGCATTATTTAACCCATTGTGGACGGGAAGATATTAAGATGGTACAGTAACTTATTTTTTACAAAGAACACTTATTCTATTCATTCAAACTTATCCTAAAAATCTTGTCGGCATTATTTGACCCATTGTGGACGGGAAGATATTAAGATGGTACAGTAATTTGTTTTACAAAGAACACTTATTCTATTCATTCAAACTTATCCTAAAAATCTTGTCGGCATTATTTAACCCATTGTGGACGGGAATATATTAAGATGGTACAGTAACTTATTTTTGACAAAGATCACTTATTCTATTCATTCAAACTTATCCTAAAAATCTTGTCGTATTATTTAACCCATTGTGGACGGGAAGATATTAAGATGGTACAGTAACTTATTTTTTAAAAGAACACTTATTCTATTCATTCAAACTTATCCTAAAAATCTTGTCGGCATTATTTAACCCATTGTGGACGGGAAGATATTAAGATGGTACAGAAACTTATTTTTTACAAAGAACACTTATTCTATTCATTCAAATTTATCCTAAAAATCTTGTCGGCATTATTTAACCCATTGTGGACGGGAAGATATTAAGATGGTACAGTAACTTATTTTTTACAAAGAACACTTATTCTATTCATTCAAACTTATCCTAAAAATCTGTCGGTATTATTTAACCCATTGTGGACGGGAAGATATTAAGATGTTACAGTAACTTATTTTTACAAAGAACACTTATTCTATTCATTCAAACTTATCCTGAAAATCTTGTCGGCATTATTTAACCATTGTGGACGGGAAGATATTAAGATGGTACAGTAACTTATTTTTACAAAGAACACTTATTCTATTCATTCAAACTATCCTAAAAATCTTGTCGGCTTTATTTAACCCATTGTATCAAGATATTAAGATGGTACAGTAACTTATTTTTTACAAAGAACAATTTATTCTATTCATTTAAACTTATCCTAAAAATCTTGTCGGCATTATTTAACCCATTGTGGACGGGAAGATATTAAGATGGTAAGTACAGTAACTTATTTTTTACAAAGAACACTTATTCTATTCATTCAAACTTATCCTAAAAATCTTATTATGCATTATTTAACCCATTGTGGACGGGAAGATATTAAGATGGTACAGTAACTTATTTGCCAGAACACTATCTTTATTTATTTCAAACTGACCAAAAATCTTGTCGGCATTATTAAACCCATTGTGGACGGGAAGATATTCAGATGGTACAGTAACTTATTTTTACAAAGAACACTTATTCTATTCATTCAAACTTATCCTAAAAATCTTGTCGGTGTATTATTTAACCCATTGTGGACGGGAAGATATTAAGATGGTACAGTAACTTATTTTTTACAAAGAACACTTATTCTATTCATTCAAACTTATCCTAAAAATCTTGTCGGCATTATTTAACCCATTGTGGACGGGAAGATATTAAGATGGTACAGTAACTTATTTTTACAAAGAACACTTATCTTATTCATTCAAACTTATCCTAAAAAATCTTGTTTGCATTATTTAACCCATTGTGGACGGGAAGATATTAAGATGGTACAGTAACTTATTTTTACAAAGAACACTTATTCTATTCATTCAAACTTATCCTAAAATCTTGTCGGCATTATTAAACCCATTGTGGACGGGAAGATATTCAGATGGTACAGTAACTTATTTTTACAAAGAACACTTATTCTATTCATTCAAACTTATCCTAAAAATCTTGTCGGCATTATTTAACCCATTGTGACGGAAGATATTGCTTGGTACAGAAACTTATTTTTTACAAAGAACACTTATTCTATTCATTCAAACTTATCCTAAAAAATCTGTCGGCATTATTTAATCCATTGTGGACGGGAAGATATTAAGATGGTACAGTACCTTATTTTTTACAAAGAACACTTATTCTATTCATTCAAACTTATCCTAAAATCTGCATGCCTATTTTATTTAACCCATTGTGGACGGAAGATATTAAGATGGTACAGTAATTATTTTTTACAAAGAACACTTATTCTATTCATTCAAACTTATCCTAAAATCTTGTCGGCATTATTTAACCCATTGTGGACGGGAAGATATTAAGATGGTACAGTAACTTATTTTTTACAAAGAACACTTATTCTATTCATTCAAACTTATCCTAAAAATCTTGTGATGGCATTATTTAACCCATTGTGGACGGGAAGATATTAAGATGGTACAGTAACTTATTTTTTACAAAGAACACTTATTCTATTCATTCAAACTTATCCTAAAAATCTTGTCGGCATTATTTAACCCATTGGGGACGGGAAGATATTAAGATGGTACAGTAACTTATTTTTTACAAAGAACACTTATTCTATTCATTCAAACTTATCCTAAAAAACTTATCATGTATTATTTAACCCATTGTGGACGGGAAGTGCTATTAAGATGGTACAGTAACTTATTTTTTACAAAGAACACTTATTCTATTCATTCAAACTTATCCTAAAATCTTGTCGGCATTATTTAACCCATTGTGGACGGGAAGATATTAAGATGGTACAGTAACTTATTTTTTACAAAGAACACTTATTCTATTCATTCAAACTTATCCTAAAAATCTTGTCGGCATTATTTAACCCATTTAGGACGGGAAGATATTAAGATGGTACAGTAACTTATTTTTGCCAGCAAGAACACTTATTCTATTCATTCAAACTTATCTTAAAAATTCATTTGCATTATTTAACCCATTGTGGACGGAAGATATTAAGATGGTACAGTAACTTATTTTTTTACAAAGAACACTTATTCTATTCATTCAAACTTAACCAAAAAATCTCATTGGCATTATTTAACCATTGTGGACGGGAAGATATTAAGATGGTACAGTAACTTATTTTTACAAAGAACACTTATTCTATTCATTCAAACTTATCCTAAAAATCTTGTCGGTATTATTTAACCCATTGTGGACGGGAATATTAAGATGGTACAGTAACTTATTTTTTACAAAGATCACTTATTCTATTCATTCAAACTTATCCTAAAAATCTTGTCGGCATTATTTAACCCATTGTGGACGGGAAGATATTAAGATGGGCGAAAAAAAAGCAGTAACTTATTTTTTAAAAGAACACTTATTCTATTCATTCAAACTTATCCTAAAAATCTTGTCGGCATTATTTAACCCATTGTGGACGGGAAGATATTAAGATGGTACAGTAACTTATTTTTTACAAAGAACACTTATTCTATTCATTCAAACTTATCCTAAAAAATCTTGTCGGCATTATTTAACCCATTGTGGACGGGAAGATATTACATGGTACAGTAACTTATTTTTTACAAAAGATCACTTATTCTATTCATTCAAACTTATCCTAAAAATTCATTAATATTAACCCATTGTGGACGGGAAGATATTAAGATGTTACAGTAACTTGAAGAGTTTACAAAGAACACTTATTCTATTCATTCAAACTGTCCTGAAAATCTTGTCGGCATTATTTGTTCCATTGTGGACGGGAAGATATTAAGATGGTACAGTAACTTGTTTTTTACAAAGAACACTTATTCTATTCATTCAAAACTTATCCTCAAAATCTTGTCGGCTTTATTTAACCGTATTGTGGACGATATTAAGATGGTACAGTAACTTATTTTTTTTACAAAGAACACTTATTCCATTTATTCAAACTTATCCTAAAAATCTTGTCGGTATTATTTAACCCATTGTGATGGGAAGATATTAAGATGAAAAGTAGTAATCCTATTTTTACAAAGAACACTTATTCTATTCATTCAAACTTATCCTAAAAATCTTGTCGGCATTATTTAACCCATTGTGGACGGGAAGATATTAAGATGGTACAGTAACTTATTTTTTACAAAGAACACTTATTCTATTCATTCAAACTTATCCTAAAAATTTTAATGGCATTATTTAACCCATTGTGGACGGAAGATATTAAGATGGTACAGAAACTATTTTTTACAAAGAACACTTATTCTATTCATTCAAACTTATCCAAAATCTTGTCGGCATTATTTAACCCATTGTGGACGGGGAGATATTGGCGATGGTAACAGTAACTTATTTTTTACAAAGAACACTTATTCTATTCATTCAAACTTATCCTAAAAATCTTGTCGGCATTATTTAACCCATTGTGGACGGAAGATATTAAGATGGTACAGTAACTTATTTTTTTACAAAGAACACTTATTCTATTCATTCAAACTTATCCTAAAAATCTTGTCGGCATTATTTAACCCATTGTGGACGGGAAGATATTAAGATGGTACAGTAACTTATTTTTTACAAAGAACACTTATTCTATTCATTCAAACTTATCCTAAAAATCTTGTCGGCATTATTTAACCCATTGTGGACGGGAAGATATTAAGATGGTACAGTAACTTTATTTTTACAAAGAACACTTATTCTATTCATTCAAACTTATCCCAAAATCTTGTCGGCATTATTTAACCCATTGTGGACGGGAATATATTAAGATGGTACAGTAACTTATTTTTTACAAAGATCACTTATTCTATTCATTCAAACTTATCCTAAAATCTTGTCGGCATTATTTAACCCATTGTGGACGGGAAGATATTAAGATGGTACAGTAACTTATTTTTTAAAAGAACACTTATTCTATTCATTCAAACTTATCCTAAAAATCTTGTCGGCATTATTTAACCCATTGTGGACGGGAAGATATTAAGATGGTACAGTAACTTATTTTTTACAAAGAACACTTATTCTATTCATTCAAACTTATCCTAAAAATCTTGTCGGCATTATTTAACCCATTGTGGACGGGAAGATATTAAGATGGTACAGTAACTTATTTACAAAGATCACTTATTCTATTCATTCAAACTTATCCTAAAAATCTTGTCGGCATTATTTAACCCATTGTGGACGGGAAGATATTAAGATGTTACAGTAACTTATTTTTACAAAGAACACTTATTCTATTCATTCAAACTTATCCTGAAAATCTTGTCGGCATTATTTAACCCATTGTGGACGGGAAGATATTAAGATGGTACAGTAACTTATTTTTTACAAAGAACACTTATTCTATTCATTCAAACTTATCCTCAAAATCTTGTCGGCTTTATTTAACCCATTGTGGACGGGAAGATATTAAGATGGTACAGTAACTTATTTTTTACAAAGAACACTTATTCTATTCATTCAAATCATCCTAAAAATCTTGTCGGCATTATTTAACCCATTGTGGACGGGAAGATATTAAGATGGTACAGTAACTTATTTTTTACAAAGAACACTTATTCTATTCATTCAAACTTATCCTAAAAATCTTGTCGGCATTATTTAACCCATTGTGGACGGGAAGATATTAAGATGGTACAGTAACTTATTTTTATAAAGAACACTTATTCTATTCATTCAAACTTATCCTAAAAATCTTGTCGGCATTATTAAACCCATTGTGGACGGGAAGATATTCAGATGGTACAGTAACTTATTTTTACAAAGAACACTTATTCTATTCATTCAAACTTATCCTAAAAATCTTGTCAGCATTATTTAACCCATTGTGGACGGGAAGATATTAAGATGGTACAGTAACTTATTTTTTACAAAGAACACTTATTCTATTCATTCAAACTTATCCTAAAAATCTTGTCGGCATTATTTAACCCATTGTGGACGGGAAGATATTAAGATGGTACAGTAACTTATTTTTATTGCAGAACATTTGTTTTATTCATTCAAACTTATCCTAAAAATCTTGTCGGCATTATTTAACCCATTGTGGACGGAAGATATTAAGATGGTACAGTAACTTATTTTTACAAAGAACACTTATTCTATTCATTCAAACTTATCCTAAAAATCTTGTCGGCATTATTAAACCATTGTGGACGAAGATATTCAGATGGTACAGTAACTTATTTTTACAAAGAACACTTATTCTATTCATTCAACCTTCGTATCCTAAAATCTTTGTTTGCATTATTTAACCCATTGTGGACGGGAAGATATTAAGATGGTACAGAAACTTATTTTACAAAGAACACTTATTCTATTCATTCAAACTTTATCCAAAATTTGTCGGCAATATTTAACCATTAAAGACGGGAAGATATTACGGTACAGTAACTATTTTTTACAAAGAACACTTATTCTATTCATTCAAACTTATCCTAAAAATCTTGTCGGCTTTATTTAACCCATTGTGGACGGGAAGATATTAAGATCGTACAGTAACTTATTTTTTACAAAGAACACTTATTCTATTCATTCAAACTTATCCTAAAAATCTTGTCGGCATTATTTAACCCATTGTGGACGGGAAGATATTAAGATGGTACAGTAACTTATTTTTTACAAGAACACTTATTCTATTCATTCAAACTTATCCTAAAATCTTGTCGGCATTATTTAACCCATTGTGGACGGGAAGATATTAAGATGAACAGTACCTTATTTTTACAAAACACTTATTCTATTCATTCAAACTTATCCTAAAATCTTGTCGGCATTATTATTTAACCCATTGTGGACGGGAAGATATTAAGATGGTACAGTAACTTATTTTTTACAAGAAGAACACTTATTCTATTCATTCAAACTTATCCTAAAAATCTTGTCGGCATTATTTAACCCATTGTGGACAGGAAGATATTAAGATGGTACAGTAACTTATTTTTTACAAAGAACACTTATTCTATTCATTCAAACTTATCCTAAAAATCTTGTCAGCATTATTTAACCCATTGTGGACGGGAAGATATTAAGATGGTACAGTAACTTATTTTACAAAGAACACTTATTCTATTCATTCAAACTTATCCTAAAAATCTTGTCGGCATTATTTAACCCATTGTGGACGGGAAGATATTAAGATGGTACAGTAACTTATTTTTTAAAAGAACACTTATTCTATTCATTCAAGCTTTATCCTAAAAATCTTGTCGGCATTATTTAACCCATTGTGGACGGGAAGATATTAAGATGGTACAGTAACATATTTTTTACAAAGAACACTTTATTCTATTCATTCAAACTTATCTAAAAATCTTTTCGGCATTATTTAACCCATTGTGGACAGGAAGATATTAAGATGAGTACAGTAACTTATTTTTACAAAGAACATTTATTCTATTCATTCAAACTTATAAAAATCTTGTCGGCATTATTTAACCCATTGTGGACAGGAAGATATTAAAGATGGTACAGTAACATATTTTTTACAAAGAACACTTATTCTATTCATTCAAACTTATCCTAAAAATCTTGTCGGCATTATTTAACCCATTGTGGACGAGGAAGATATTAAGATGGTACAGTAACTTATTTTTTACAAAGAACATTTATTCTATTCATTCAAACTTATCCTAAAAATCTTGTCGGCATTATTTAACCCATTGTGGACGGGAAAGATATTAAGCTGGTACAGTAACTTATTTTTACAAAGAACACTTATTCTATTCATTCAAACTTATCCTAAAAATCTTGCCGGCATTATTTAACCCATTGTGGACGGGAAGATATTAAGATGGTACAGTAACTTATTTTTTACAAAGAACACTTATTCCATTTATTCAAACTTATCCTAAAAATCTTGTCGGCATTATTTAACCCATTGTGGACGGGAAGATATTAAGATGGTAAAGTAACTTATTTTTTACAAAGAACACTTATTCCATTTATTCAAACTTGTCCTAAAAAAATCTTGTCGGCATTATTTAACCCATTGTGGACGGGAAGATATTAAGATGGTACAGTAACTTATTTTTACAAAGAACACTTATTCTATTCATTCAAACTTATCCTAAAAATCTTGTCGGCATTATTTAACCCATTGTGGACGGGAAGATATTAAGATGGAGTACAGTAACATATTTTGTACCAAAGAACACTTATTCCATTTATTCAAACTTATCCTAAAAATCTTGTCGGCATTATTTAACCCATTGTGGACGGGAAGATATTGAATGGTACAGTAACTTATTTTTTACAAAGAACATTTATTCTATTCATTCAAACTTATCCTAAAATACTTGTCGGCATTATTTAACCCATTGTGGACAGGAATATATTAAGATGGTACAGTAACATATTTTTTACAAAGAACACTTATTCTATTCATTCAAACTTATCCTAAAAATCTTGTCGGCATTATTTAACCCATTGTGGACAGGAAGATATTAAGATGGTACAGTAACTTATTTTTTACAAAGAACATTTATTCTATTCATTCAAACTTATCTAAAAATCTTGTCGGCATTATTTAACCCATTGTGGACGGGAAGATATTAAGCTGGTACAGTAACTTATTTTTACAAAGAACACTTATTCTATTCATTCAAACTTATCCTAAAAATCTTGCCGGCATTATTTAACCCATTGTGGACGGGAAGATATTAAGATGGTACAGTAACTTATTTTTTACAAAGAACACTTATTCCATTTATTCAAACTTATCTAAAATCTTGTCGGCATTATTTAACCCATTTGGACAGGAAGATATTAAGATGGTAAAAAGTAACTTATTTTTTACAAAAGACACTTATTCCATTTATTCAAACTTGCCTAAAATCTTGTCGGCATTATTTAACCCATTGTGGACGGGAAGATATTAAGATGGTACAGTAACTTATTTTTTACAAAGAACACTTATTCTATTCATTCAAACTTATCCTAAAAATCTTGTCGGCATTATTTAACCCATTAGTAGTTGGAAGATATTAAGATGGTACGGTAACATATTTTGTACAAAGAACACTTATTCCATTTATTCAAACTTATCCTAAAAATCTTGTCGGCATTATTTAACCCATTGTGGACAGGAAGATATTAAGATGGTACAGTAACTTATTTTTACAAAGAACACTTATTCTATTCATTCAAACTTATCTAAAAATCTTGTCGGCATTATTTAACCCATTGTGGATCGGAAGATATTAAGATGGTACAGTAACTTATTTTTTACAAAGAACACTTATTCCATTTATTCAAACTTATCCTAAAATCTTGTCGGCATTATTTAACCCATTGTGGACGGGAAAGATATTAAGATGGTACAGTAACTTATTTTTTACAAAGAACACTTATTCTATTCATTCAAACTTATCCTAAAAATCTTGTCGGGATTATTTAACCCATTGTGGACGGGAAGATATTAAGATGGTACAGTAACTTATTTTTACAAAGAACACTTATTCTATTCATTCAAACTTATCCTAAAAATCTTGTCGGCATTATTTAACCCATTGTGGACGGGAAGATATTAGATGGTACAGTAACTTATTTTTACAAAGAACACTTATTCTATTCACTCAAACTAATCCTAAAAATCTTGTCGGCATTATTTAACCCATTGTGACGGAAGATATTAAGATGGTACAGTAACTTATTTTTTACAAAGAACATTTATTCTATTCATTCAAACTTATCCTAAAAAATCTGGTCGGCATTATTTAACCCATTGTGACGGGAAGATATTGAGATGGTACAGAAACTTATTTTTTACAAAGAACACTTATTCTGTCTATCCGGGGATCCTAAAATCTTGTCGGCATTATTTAACCCATTGTGGACGGAAGATATTAAGATGGTACAGAAACTTATTTTACAAAGAACACTTATTCTATTCATTCAAACTTATCCTAAAATCTTGTCGGCATTATTTAACCCATTTTCGTGGGACGGAAGATATTAAGATGGTACAGTAACTTATTTTTACAAAGAACACTTATTCTATTCATTCAAACTTATCCTAAAATCTTGTCGGCATTATTTAACCATTGTGGACGGGAAGATATTAAGATGGTACAGTAACTTATTTTTTACAAAGAACACTTTCTCTATTCTATTCATTCAAACTTATCCTAAAAAATCTTGTCATATTATCTAACCCATTGTGGACGGAAGATATTAAGATGGTACAGTAACTTATTTTTTACAAAGAACATTTATTCTATTCATTCAAACTTATCCTAAAAATCTTGTCGGCATTATTTAACCCATTGTGGATGGAAAGATATTAAGATGCTACAGTAACTTATTTTTTACAAAGAACACTTATTCATTCATTCAAACTTATTCAAAAATCTTGTCGAGATATTTAACCCATTGTGGATTGGAAGATATTAAGATGGTACAGTAACTTATTTTTTACAAAGAACACTTATTCCATTTATTCAAACTTATCCTAAAAATCTTGTCGGCATTATTTAACCCATTGTGGACGGGAAGATATTAAGATGGTACAGTAACTTATTTTTTACAAAGAACACTTATTCTATTCATTCAAACTTATCCTAAAAATCTTGTCGGCATTATTTAACTCCATTGTGGACGGGAAGATATTAAGATATACAGTAACATATTTTGTACAAAGAACACTTATTCCATTTATTCAAATCAATCCTAAAATCTTGTCGGCATTATTTAACCCATTGTGGACGGAAGATACAGATGGTACAAAGAATTATTTTACAAAGAACACTTATTCTATTCATTCAAAACTTATCCTAAAATCTGCATTATTTAACCCATTAGACGGGAAGATATTAAGATGGTACAGTAACTTATTTTTTACAAAGAACACTTATTCCATTTATTCAAACTTATCCTAAAATCTCTAACGGCACTATTTAACCCATTGTGGACGGAAGATATTAAGATGGTACAGTAACTTATTTTTTACAAAGAACACTTATTCTATTCATTCAAACTTATCCCAAAAATCTTGTCGGGATTATTTAACCCATTGTGTGACGCGAAGATATTAAGATGGTACAGTAACTTATTTTTTACAAAGAACACTTATTCTATTCATTCAAACTATCCTAAAATCTTGTCGGCATTATTTAACCCATTGTGGACGGGAAGATATTAAGATGGTACAGTAACTTTATTTTTTACAAAGAACATTCTATTCTATTCATTCAAACTTATCCTGAAAATCTGGTCGGCATTATTTAACCCATTGTGGACGGGAAGATATTAAGATGGTACAGAAACTTATTTTTTACAAAGAACACTTATTCTATTCATTCAAATTTATCCTAAAAATCTTGTCGGCATTATTTAACCCATTGTGGACGTTAAAGATATTAAGATGGTACAGAAACTATTTTTTACAAAGAACACTTATTCTATTCATTCAAACTTATCCTAAAAATCTTGTCGGCATTATTTAACCCATTGTGGACGGGAAGATATTAAGATGGTACAGTAACTTATTTTTACAAAGAATACTTATTCTATTCATTCAAACTTATCCTAAAAATCTTGTCGGCATTATTTAACCCATTGTGGACGGGAAGATATTAAGATGGTGACAGTAACTGATTTTTTACAAAGAACACTTATTCCATTTATTCAAACTTATCCTAAAAATCTTGTCGGCATTATTTAACCCATTGTGGACGGGAAGATATTAAGATGGTACAGTAACTTATTTTTTACAAAGAACACTTATTCTATTTATTCAAACTTATCCTAAAAATCTTGTCGGCATGTTATTTAACCCATTGTGGACGGGAAGATATTAAGATGGTACAGTAACTTATTTTTACAAAGAAGTACTTATTCTATTCATTCAAACTTATCCTAAAATCTTGTCGGCATTATTTAACCCATTAGACGGGAAGATATTAAGATGGTACAGTAACTTATTTTTTACAAAGAACACTTATTCCATTTATTCAAACTATATCTTGAAAATCTTGTCTGCATTATTTAACCCATTGTGGACGGAAGATATTAAGATGGTACAGTAACTTATTTTTTACAAAGAACACTTATTCTATTCATTCAAACTTATCCTAAAAATCTTGTCGGCATTATTTAACCCATTGTGGACGGGAAGATATTAAGATGAGGTTGTGAATTATTTTTTACAAAGAACACTTATTCTATTCATTCAAACTTATCCTAAAAAATCTTGTCGGTATTTATTTAACCCATTGTGGATTGGAAGATATTAAGATGGTACAGAAACTTATTTTTTACAAAGAACACTTATTCTATTCATTCAAACTTATCCTAAAAATCTTGTCGGCATTATTTAACCCATTGTGGACGGGGAGATATTAAGATGGTACAGTAACTTATTTTTTACAAAGAACACTTATTCTATTCATTCAAACTTATCCTAAAAATCTTGTCGGCATTATTTAAAACTGCATTGTGGACGTGGAAGATATTACAGCAGTAACTTATTTTTACAAAGAACACTTATTCTATTCATTCAAACTTATCCTAAAATTTGTCGGCATTATTTAACCCATTGTGGACGGAAGATATTATTAAGATGTAATAGTAACTTATTTTTTACAAAGAACACTTATTCTATTCATTCAAACTTATCCTAAAAATCTTGTCGGCATTATTTAACCCATTGTGGACGTAAAGATATTAAGATGGTACAGTAACTTATTTTTTACAACACTTATTCTATTCATTCAAACTTATCCTAAAAATCTTGTCGGCATTATTTAACCCATTGTGGACGGGAAGATATTAAGATGGTACAGTAACTTATTTTTTACAAAGAACACTTATTCTATTCATTCAACTATCCTAAAATTCTTGTCGGCATTATTTAACCCATTGTGGACGGGAAGATATTAAGATGGTACAGTAACTATTTTTTGGCAAAGAACACTTATTCCATTTATTCAAACTTATCCTAAAAATCTTGTCGGTATTATTAAATCATTGTGGACGGGAAGATATTAAGATGGTACAGTAACTTATTTTTTACAAAGAACACTTATTCTATTCATTCAAATCATCTCAAAATCTTGTCGGCATTATTTAACCCATTGTGGACGTGAAGATATTAAGATGGTACAGTAACTTATTTTTTACAAAGAACACTTATCGCATCATTCAAACTTATCCTAAAAATCTTGTCGGCATTATTTAACCCATTGTGGATGGGCATATATTAAGATGGTACAGTAACTTATTTTTTAAAAAGAACACTTATTCCATTTATTCAAACTTATCCTAAAAATCTTGTCGGCATATTTAACCCATTGACGGGAAGATATTAAGATGGTACAGTAACTTATTTTTTACAAAGAACACTTATTCTATTCATTCAAACTTATCCTAAAAAATCAGTTGCTTTCATTAAATCCATTATTTTGGTATTAAGATGGTACAGTAACTTATTTTACAAAGAACACTGGTTCCATTTATTCAAACTTATCCTAAAAATCTTGTCGGCATTATTTAACCCATTGTGGACGGGAAGATATTAAGATGGTACAGAAACTTATTTTTTTTACAAAGAACACTTATTCTATTCATTCAAACTTATCCTAAAAATCTTGTCGGTATTATTTAACCCATTGTGGACGGGAAGATATTAAGATGGTACAGAAACTTATTTTTACAAAGAACACTTATTCTATTCATTCAAACTTATCCTAAAAATCTTGTCGGCATTATTTAACCCATTGTGGACGGGAAGATATTAAGATGGTACAGTAACTTATTTTTTAAAAAGAACACTTATTCTATTCATTCGAACTTATCCTAAAAATCTTGTCGGCATTTACTGAGGATGATAAACTATAAAGCTAATCAAAAAATTGATTTTTTGCGTAGAATAGATATTCTATTTATTCGAACCTATCCTAAAAATCTTGTCGGCATTAATTAACCCATTAATAGTGGTAAGCCATAAATTGGTACACAATTTGATTTTTTACAAAGAATAATTATTCTATTAATTCGAACTTATTCTAATAATTTTGTCGGACTTATTTAATCCATTGTGGACGGTAAGTCTTAATGGTGGTACAATAACTTCTATTTTACAAACAACACTTATTCTATTCATTCGAACTAATCCTAAAAATATTGTCGGCATTATTTAACACACTGTGGCCGGTAAGTCTTAAAGGTGATACAGTAATTTAATTTTTTACAAAGAATACTTATTCTATTAATTCGAACTTATTCTAATAATCTTGTCGGAATTAAAAAAAAACATTGACGATGGTATCACATAAAACTGGTACACAAACTTTTTTTTTTGTGTTTACAATGAGTATATCTTCTATTAGGCATTTAATAATCCATTGAGGATGATGAGCTATATATAAAGCTGATCTACAAACTAATTTTTTCAAATGATATATATTCTATTCATTCCCACATATCTTTAAACTTTTGTCGGCATTAATTAACCCATTAATGATGGTAAACCATAAAGGTAATATACAAACATATTCTATTCTATTCTTTTCATCTATTCAGCGTTTGTGTGATAGTATTTGGAGGCTTGTCCTTTCAATCCTACCTTCATTGTACGATTTGAAAGAATGACTGGATTCGGTCAAACAATTGTCTATTTATACCATAGCCCCGCAGCTTGCATAGAAGGCCAGCATACCAGACTCTGTCAAACGCTTTCGAAATGTCAAGGTCAACAGTTCGGGCTTCGCCGTTCTTGTCGAGGGCCTGGTGAATATACTCAGTGATGGTCGTGAGCATATCAGCAGTAGACCTGGTGAAGCGGAAACCATACTTTTTGTCAGAGAAGAGTCTGTGGACTGGGAGATGTTGTACCACCTCGGTGTTGATGATGGCTTCGAACACTTTGCCAAAGATCGGTAGGAGGCTGATAGGGCCATAATTAGCGGAGTCAGAGGTTTCTCCAGTATTTTTATATATAGGAACCACGGAGGAGGATTTCCAGCAGACAGGAAAGCAAGAAGCAGAGAGCCAGTAGTTATAGTGTTTAGAGAGAACAGAGGAGAGTTCAGGAGCACATTTCTTTAGGACAATGATGGGTATTCCGTTGCCACCGCTCACCTGATGGGGATCAAGCTTTGAAATTATTTTGGAGGCCACCGAGGGAGTAATTAGTAAGTCAGTCAGTTGGGCCTGGGTTCGGGGAGGGGAGTCGGGTACAGATACTCCAGACGAGTCCAGTGTTGAGTTAGAGTAGAATTTGTGAGCGAAGCACTCAGCCTTTTCTGTTGAAGAGGTGAGTACCTCAAATTCGTTGAGATTAGAGGGGGGATTGAAGGTTTACTGCTGTTCAGCACGCTTTTACAGAGCCTCCAGTAGTCTTTGGAGCCAGACTTACGGGATGTTGTGCGCTGCTTCATTCTGGCTGCAAACATCAGCTTAGCTTCTTTAAGTATCTTCTTGCACTCATTGCGAGCCAAGGCAAAAAGGCGCCTGTTATGGTTCGACGCGTGACTCCAGTCAGCCGAAAGAAGTGATTTCGGTGGGCGATGGCAGCTGAGTAGGCAGGAGAGAACCAGGAAGGTGAGTGGGATTTAAGTCTCAACTTCCTGGCAGGGATGAAAGCATCGATACCAGCTTTAACCCAAGAGGAGACCTCAACCACATAATCTTCAACGGGAAGGTTAAATACTTTGTTCCAAGAGACGTCACTCAGGAAGTCGCGGAACGAGTTACAGTCAGTAAGATATTCTGCTGGTCTGAGGTTTTGGGGTAGAGTGGAGGCGGAAGGAGATGCTAACGGAAACTACCGCATGGTCAGAGTTTCCAAGGAGGCAGAGTTGCTTGACATTGCAAGAGTCAGGGGTGGAGGTAAAGCAGAGATCTAGTTGTGAGTCGTGTCCATTAGGGTTATTACAGAAACGCGTGGGGACTCCACCACCTGCGTAAGGGACTGAGTGAAAGAAAAATTCATGGTGTGTACACCAGCAAGATCTTTGAAGGAGTTCTCCAGCCACTGGGCATAATTGGCATTAAAGTCACTAAATACAAATATATGGGCAAACGGATGAGAGGAAATAGCCTTGTCGATATTATTGGAAAAGCTTGTCGGCATTAATTAACCTATTGAAGATGGTAGGCCACAAATGTGGTACACTAACTGGTTTTATGCAAAAAAATATAAAGTTTAATTCACGCGATTCTATTCTAAAAATGATGTCGGCATTTAATAACCCATTGAGGATGATTAGCTATAAAGCTGATCTACAACCTGATTTTTTTCAAAGGATATATATTCTATTCATTCCTACCTATCGTTAAAATCTTGCTGGCACTAATTAACGTATTAATGGTGGCAAGCCATAAAGGTGATACACAAACTGTTTTTTATAAAGAATACTTATTCTGTTTATTCAAACCTATCCTGAAAATTTTAATTAACCCATTAAGGATGATTAGCCATAAACTGATCTACAAACTGATTTTTACAAAGAATTCATATTCTATTCATTCCGACCTATCTTGAAAATCTTGTCGGCATTAATTAACCCATTGTGGATGCTAAGCCATGAAGCTGACCTACAAACTGATTTTTTCAAAGACTACGTATTCTATTCATACAAACCTTTCCTAAAAATTTTGTCAGCATTAAATAACCCATTGAGTTTGATATACAGTAAAACAAATTAAACCAAATAAAGCTATTGTTGCTCTATCTATCTATCTATCTATCTATCTATCTATCTATCTATCTATCTATCTATCTATCTATCTATCTATCTCAGTCCATTCAAATCTATCTATCTATTTCAGTCCATCTATCTATCTATCTATCTATCTATCTATCTATCTATCTATCTATCTATCTATTGCAGTCTGTTCATATCTATCTATCTATCTATCTATTGCAGTCTGTTCATATCTATCTATCTATCTATCTATTGCAGTCTGTTCATATCTATCTATCTATCTATCTATTGCAGTCTGTTCATATCTATCTATCTATCTATCTATTGCAGTCTGTTCATATCTATCTATCTATCTATCTATTGCAGTCTGTTCATATCTATCTATCTATCTATCTATTGCAGTCTGTTCATATCTATCTATCTATCTATCTATTGCAGTCTGTCATATCTATCTATCTATCTATCTATCTATCTATCTATCTATCTATCTATCTATTGCAGTCTGTTCATATATCTATCTATCTATCTATCTATCTATCTATCTATCTATTACAGTCTGTTCATATCTATCTATCTATCTATCTATTGCAGTCTGTTCATATCTATCTATCTATCTATCTATCTATCTATTGCAGTCTGTTCATATCTATCTATCTATCTATCTATCTATCTATCTATCTATCTATTGCAGTCTGTTCATATCTATCTATCTATCTATCTATCTATCTATTGCAGTCTGTTCATATCTATCTATCTATCTATCTATCTATCTATCTATCTATCTATCTATCTATCTCAGTCCGTCCACATCTATCTATCTCAGTCCATTCATATCTATCTATCTCAGTTCATTCATATCTATCTATCTATCTATCTATCTATCTATCTATTTCAGCCCGTTCATATCTATCTATCTATCTATCTATTTCAGTTCATTCATATCTATCCATCTATCTATCTATTTCAGTTCATTCATATCATCTATCTATCTATCTATCTATCTATCTATCTATCTATCTATCTATCTATCTCAGTCCATTCATATCTATCTATCTATCTATCTATCTATCTATCTATCTATCTATCTATCTCAGTCCATTCATATCTATCTATCCATCTATCTATCTATCTATCTATCTATCTTCTCTCTTTCAATCTTCTTCTATAGGGTCGGTTGACGAGACTGATAAGTCATTTAGCCTCCCGAGACCGAATCTACTCGTTTGGTCATTCCGAATGCAGTGGTCATATGTTATAGATTCTAACTCAATAGATTCTTAATATCGACTTAGTAACCCGACAGAAGAATTTCTTCTCGTATCTGAACTGTAACGTTTCGTCCGATTTTTTGCAACCGGTTCTCGAGTTATTCGAAATGAGTGAGTTCAAGTGTGAGTTTTGTTTAACGGCATATCAACATCTGTTAGTCATTTAATGCTAAAAAGGGTGGGCTTTTAAGTTTGTTTGTTTTTTTTGTTTTGTTTTTTTGGTTATAGTGAGAAGGTTGATTTTGTCGGCTTTTAATTACTGGTAATAACTTTTTTACTTCAAAAATGTATTGATAGTAATTTTTTTATTCTTTCAAAAATGTATTACTGCTATTACTTTTTTTCCTTTAAAAATATATTTCTGATAATATTTTTTCTTCAAAAATGTATTTCTGGAATTTTTACTATTAATGTCTATTTTTACACTTTCATAGTGTTTTGGTGAGGGTGGACCCGGGAACAACAGCAATTAAGAAGTGGTCCCATGCTCCACACATCTTCCAAATCAGAGACCTTGCTGCCGGATGCAAATTATCGTCATACCCAGAGCCCTCGAAATTGGTGAATACGTTTTGGAGGAAGTAGATGAGTACGTATTAGAATGTTTGTAGCCATGTAATCATATTTGGACCCTGTCACTTTTTTACGGTGGGTTGGGGCAACAACTTTTTTGCTCTCATTGCCTGGGTAGGCAGCGATGAAACTGTAATTTTCCAAAGAATCAATACATAAGTAATCGATTTATGCATTTCTCAAGCTAAGTAAACATAAGCGCACACACTTGAAATCTGAATTCACCAACTATGTTTGGTTTAAGTTAAGAATTATATCTGTCAATTTTATAGTATTTACATTATTCGGACTATTGTCCACATTTTTGCTGCCATTTGTAAGACGTTTCGGCCGTTTTACACTCCAGCCTTCTTCAGGTGATAAGAATTTCGAACAGAACCCTTTATTACTGGGATATATGATCTTCATTCCTTGCGTAGAGCCTCTTCCGGTAGTCATTAGTTATTTCCTTCTAACCCTGTAAGACACATGGCCCAGTGGATATAGACGTTCGTTCGTTTCTGTGATTTGACCCGAAGAGTTGTGAGTTCAATACCAGGCTACAGCAGTGGTGAACAAGTAACTTACTGGGTTAGAGGGAGATAACTCATGACTACCAGAAGAGGCTTTACGCAAGGAATGAAGATCATATACCCAAGTGATTGTAATAAAGGGTTCGGTTCGAAATTCCTAGCAAATGACAACAAAGATGAGGAAAATAGTCCGAATAATGTAAATACTGTAAATACTGCCTCATCTCAGAAATATAGACAAATAGAATGATCTATTATTAAACGTCGTACAAATGGCAACAAAGATGAGGACAATAGCCCAAATAATGTCAATAGTGTAAATACTGCCTCATCTCAGAAATATAGACAAATAGAATGATCTATTATTAAACGTCGTACAAATGGCAACAAAGATGAGGACAATAGTCCGAATAATGTAAATACTGTAAATTCTACCTCATCTCAGAAATATAGACAAATACTTTCAATTTTAATTAATTTTTAAGTTAGGGTGATTGATTTTATATGTCAAACCATTAATAATAATTCTTTGAATAGGGCACCCAATGAGAGTAGGGAAAAGGCACTAGAAATGGCCATCAAAACTAGCCTTGTTGACCATTATCTCAGGCCGCAGTGTCATTTTTATGTTTTTCTACGGACACATACATTTTGAGCTGATAGTCGGACAATTCGCCGAAAGACAATTCACCGATGGATAATTCGCAGACAGACTATTCATAAGCAAAACTATTGGTCGATGTTTTAAGTCTTTACAAGTTCGAACATTCGTCCAGTATTTTTTAGAACATTCTTTCAGTTGTCATTTAGTTTGTCAAGACAGAAGGAGGAGGCAGAAAGGGTTTTGGCAAAGGATATTTGAAGGATACACCTACATAATTGCCAAAACTAGAGAATCTAAAATTTACAGGAGGTGCAAACAATGAAAACAGTGCAATGCAAGACTGACAACAATCGATGGTCTAATTAGCAGAACGTCTTCGAAAAACTTGCCGACAGTTTCTAAAAAAAAAATGGATGAGATCTTGAACATGAAAAATCTTGAAGCGTCGGCGAATTGTCTGAATGTGAATTGTCTGTCGGCGAACTGTCCGTCGGCGAATTGTCTGAATGTGAATTGTCTGTCTGTCGGCAAACTGTCCGTCGGCAAATTGTCTGAATGTGAATTGTCTGTCGGCGAATTGTCTGAATGTGAATTGTCTGTCTGTCGGCGAACTGTCCGTCGGCGAACTGTCCGTCGGCGAATTGTCTGAATGTGAATTGTCTGTCGGCGAACTGTCCTTCAGGGAGCTGTCCGCACACGGTTTGAACTTTATATGTACAATTATTAAAATGTTTTGCTGTTGTTTTTTTTTTTTTGTTGTTTTTTTTTAAATCTAATAACCAGAGGTGATTTTTAGGCGTTCATATTTTTCGGTCATGAATTTTTGTTATTCATTTATTATTCTAAATTTATTTATCGTTTATTTAAATATATATTTATTTGTTTTGCCAATTTCTTTCGATTTTCAATTTTAGTACTAGAAACAAAGTTTATCAAATTTAGGCTTTTAAGTTCTGCTCTGATTGTGTAACACTATTCAGCGCTAAAGGGCTAAAACAAATAGAAGGAAAGACATACAGATAAATTAAATGGTGATTTTTCTGATTTGTTAGAAAAGGCAAAATCTCAGAAAAGTTCCCATGGAGAGGCAAAGTGCAAAAGAGGCCATGTGGCGAATGCAGAGAACTGATTAAAGACTTTGTCTTTTGGTACAAGTTACAAAACACAGGGCTGGATAAAGATATTTCATACAAGCGAAAAATTGAAATAATAAAAATATCTTAGTAGCCAACAGAAGCTGACGGCGAACAAGACTGCACTATAAACAGGATCGGAAATGAGGATTTCTTGGCGGGTCGAGTGATTAATGACCCTGATAAAAAAAAAATCGAGAGAGAGGCATCTGGCAAGTTTCTGACCGGGGACCAGGGTTTTCCTTGTGTAAAAATTTTTTTGTAATAATAAGAAATTAATTATCGACCGCAAGTAAATGCTACCTGAGACCGACAAATCAAATCAGTTGAAGGAGGACTGGTTGGTAGTGGGCAGAGGTGGAAAACTAAGGAAGGCGGAGACTTAATACACGCCTTTGAAGAGTATTAGTGTGAGATATCAATGAAGAAAGAAAAGAGTCGGTTGGGTGGATCGACGCCTGTGACTCCTGCTCACGGAAAGGAAAAATCACGAATTGAAAAAGATAATTAATCTTCGAAAGCCAAAGAACAAAGAGACCATTATTGGAATTAAGTTATTCCCCACACCGGTCATACCCGACATAAGTTTTAAGCGGAAATCCATATAAGCGGTGAAAGTGGGAGTTGAAGAGAAGTTTTTGGCCAAAGAGATTTGCGGTTAAAACGAGAGACCTCGTTGCTTGACGTTACATGACTACCTGCCTAAGAAGAACACCGATTCGAACCCTGCGCCAAATTTAACAGAACGAGCCGAAGTGTTGCATTTCAACTTTAGAAGATAGCTGTCTAAATGAAATAGATAGAATTCGACTGCTGGAACGAATAAGCCCGTATCAAGAATCGAAGATATAAAGTTTGTTTTTTTTTTTGTTTTTTTTATAAAAAATATTTTTTTCTTCTTGTGACTTCCCCAGCCCAAACGAATTCATTTGCAGCGATTCCTGAAGGTCATTCGGCTTCACCCGTTTTAGGATAAAATCAAAACGCAACGTGAGATAAGATTTGGTGTCGTCCGAGGTGTTCGGTCTATCAATCCAACCCCGGAAATTGGGCAGTTTGAAGAACGAAGAAGGTGAGGCAGGCAACATATTGGTTGCCGTGACCAAGATCAGCCCGAAAACAGACCACAATTGAAGGTCATTACTATAATCAACTATAGCATTATTCCTTAAACAAAAGACCTGGGAAGAACTGGTTCCTAGTACCCATCATCCCCGAGTGGTCTATATATAGAACCCGAAAATGAGTAGTGACAAAGACTGCTTTATGTGTAAAACTGACAACCACAATTCAGTGTAAATTCCTGTCTCTATACATATTACAAACTACAACAAAATAATCCATAAAACAAAATCAAATTAAATGGCTAAAGAATTACTGAATCCATCTAAACAACACAAATACAACCGTTGATCAATAAAAATAGTTATAGACTCCAACGAAATCTAACAAAACTTCCAACCACAACATTCCCCAGGTTCAACAACCACCATTGTGCGGTTTCTTAATACTTTGCTCAACTTCTGGAATGCTTCCTTCGCCATGCCAATAGTGATAGTGATTTTCGGTTTTCTTTTTTGTGCAGGAAAAGAAAAGGGAGAAAGAAGAAAACAATTAAATAGAGAAAGAAAAAAAGAAAATGAAAAGAGAAGACGGAGAAAGAAATGAAATGATGAACGAAGAACTAGAGAAACAAAAAGAAAAAGAAGGAAAGAAGGAAAATAAAGAAAGAGAAATTGAAGGAAAGAACAGACTATGAAAGAAGGTAAACAAATTGGCGAAAAAGAAAAAGAAGGAAGGAAAAGTTGAGAAAAATTTTCTCCAAGTAAAATAAGCTATTCCAAAATTAGAAAAACGAGATGCCAAAAAAAAAAGAGAGAAATACGACGAAATGTTATATTTATTCGGTCAAGCTAGCTAGGACATTCATGAGTCTATTACGCTTACCATCACAGGTATTTTGTGTCAGAACATGGCTGGTAAATTTAGGTGGTTGCTGGGCGACTTGCTGCATGGGTAGGTGTTCAGAGCAGTAGTTCTTATTTTCGTTCACCACCATACTGAGTTTGCGTAAGAAAGTACAAATGTTAGGGGCTATAGAACTTTGATTTCGTTGTTTTTTGTCTTCAAGAGATGTTAAGTAGAGCGCTCAGCATCTGAGTGTAGGTTCCATAAAGGTTGAACTCTTGGGTTTTAGCGAATGTCCAAACAGCGGTAGCATGCAGTAACACCGCCTCTACTGTGGCCCGTGAGTTTCTAAAAGAGGGTAAAAGGAACGAGAGAATCTGATTGGTAAGGGCAAACAACGACGGCATTATTCTACCTCATCCCATTTTACTGTGAAACCGATAAATTGTAAACGCAAATTCTACTCCATCAGCTTCTTTTCTCGCTCTTCCCGAAGAAGGAAGGAAAAGTTGAGAAAAATTTTCTCCAAGTAAAATAAGCTATTCCAAAATTAGAAAAACGAGATGCAAAAAAAAAAAAAGAAAGAAAGAGAAATACAACGAAATGTTCTATTTATTCGGTCAAGCTAGCTATGTGGTTTGACCCTGGCGACTTTTCCTCTTTACAAAAATCAAGTTCCATCCGAAAGGAAGAAGATTTCAAGGCGTTAAAGAAATTCACGAAAATGCGGTACGGCAACTCATCACTTCTTGTTCTATGTGCCCTGTCCCTTCAGGACGTAGGCGATCATGGCTTTCCACGTCTCCCTATCCCTGGTGGCTCTTAGCACGCTTTCTCCTGTTACACCATGCAACACTCATTCCATTATCCACCTGCTCAAGCCCATAAATCTAGAATGTAAATTAGAAACTAACATGGCCACAAAATGAGGGATCAGTTTATATATTGATTATAATATAGATTTGATCCCCCACTTTATATCCACATTATAATTTTTCATGAACATTTGGCATATATATTCTTCTTCTATGTGTCATGTCCTTTCAGGACGTAGGCGATCATGGCCTTCCAAGTCTCCCTATCCCTGGTGGCTCTTAGCACGCCTTCTCCTGTTACACCATGCAATCCTCGTTCCATCATCTACCTGATTAGATCCTTCAAATATGTCATCCGTTGCTTTCCCCTGTCTCTTTTGCCCTCTATCTGGCCTGTTAGTATCAGGTTCTCCAAGCCCTCTTTCCTCATTGCATATCCCAAGAACTTCAACTGTCTCTTTCTGATGCTCAGTATTAATTTTCTTTTTGTTTCCATCATTTCTATGACCTCATAATTGCTCACATGCTCGATCCATGATATTCGCAGCATCCTTCTGTAGAACCACATTTCAGATGCTTCAAGTCTTTCCTTCATCTTTGATGATATTGTCCAGCTTCACTGCCATATTGAAGAACGGACAGCACATAGCAATCTAGTATTCTCTTCCTTGTTTCTAGCGAAATTGTCCTGTTTCTTAATACCTAACTCAACTTCTGGAATGCTTCCTTCGCCATGCCAATTCGCCTTCGGATCTCTGTGTCACACTTTCCGTCATCTGTTATAACGCTTCTCAGGTATTTAAATTTTTGTACCTACTTGATTCTAGTATCCCCGACCTGTATTTGGCATTTTGGGCTGCCCTTTTTACTGATGACCATGCATTCGGTTTTCTTGCAGTTTATTTCTAGTTCTTTCTTGTTACTTTCTTCGGCTACCTTCTGTAGGAGATCTTGTAGTTTACTTTCTGTGTCTGCTATCAGCACTGTATCATCTGCGTACCTTATGTTGTTCAAATTGTGGCCTCCGATGACAAATCCAGGCATAACTTCTAGGGTCCTCAAAATATTCTCACTGTACAAGTTGAACAGGTTATCACTATCTCCCCTAAAAACTATTTCCAGGAATGCTTTCATGAATGGAAACGACTAATGGATTAATGGATAATCATATTTGAGTAGGTACTGTTTCTGAGAAGTGTTCTAACTGAAGACGGAAAGTGCGACACAGAAATCCAAAGGCGAATTGGCATGGCGAAAGACACGTTCCAGAAGCTGAGTAAAGTATTAAGACACAGGAAACTTTCACTAGAAACAAAGAAGAGAGCACTGGATTGCTATGTGATGTCAGTTCTTCAATATGGCAGTGAGTGTTGGACAATATCAACAAAGATGAAGGGAAAACTTGAAGCAGCTGAAATGTAGTTCTACAGAAGGATGCTGCGGATATCGTGGACCGAGCACGTGAGCAATGACGAGGTTTTGGAAATGATGGAAACGAAAAGGAAATTAATAGTGAGCATCAGGAAGAGACAACTGAATGCAATGAGGAAGGAGGGCTTAGAGAACCTGATACTAACAGGCCAGATAGAGGGCAAAAGAGACAGGGGAAAGCAGCGGATAACATATTTGAAGGGCCTGAGCAGGTGGATGACAGAACTGAGAGCTGAGAGACGTTACAGGAAAAAGCTTGCTAAGAACCACCAGGGATAGGAAGACGTGGAAGGCCATGATCGCTTACGTCCTGAAAGGACAACGTACATAGAAGAAGAAAGACTGTTTTTATTTACTTATCAAACAGTGTATTTATATATCGGATTTAATTCATTTCTAGAAAAAGAATTTAAATTACACTAGTTGTAGTAGCAGGTAGACATATCCAAGATTCTCTCAGTATGGATTTTAGAAAATTTAAAAATACCAGAATTGTCCTTTTTTAATCCATATTTTATTCTCTGACAAAGCTTTAATAAAATAAAGACAAACCATTGATGATAAGATTCGAACCTAGGCTTCATGGTCAGAAAGCAAACGTTCTAACCACTCGCATATATATATATATATATATATATATATATGTGTGTGTGCGTATAAATTCCTAAACCCAGATTGATTTAGTTTCCTCTTTACATTTGCCCTTTTCTTTCTCTTTCTTCTTTCTCTCTTTCTTCTTTCTTTCTTTCTTTCTTTCTTTCTCCTCACGCAATATTACTTTTAACAATTATGAATTAAGCCCCTTTAATTTTTTCTCCCTGCATGAGTTAATTTTTAATTTTAATTCTAAATTTTAACTTTTTAAATTTTATCTTTTTTTTAAATCTTTATTTTAATGTATTTTATTTTTACTTTTATTTAAAATTTTAATTTTGATATATCCCTTATATATATATATGTGTGTGTGTGTGTGTGTGTGTGTGTGTGTGTGTGTGTGTGTGTGTGTGTGTGTGTGTGTGTGTCAGCTATCGGGATGGAAACATAACGTTGATAGGCATAAATAGTTTCTCACTTTAACTGAGCAGGTTCATGCCAACTTCGAAGTTTCGTGAGGACACCGTCATGGTATTCTCACTCGCCAGGAATCGTTTTCCTGACGAGTGAGAACATCATAATGCTGTACTCACAAAACTCCGAAATAGGCATGAACCTGCTCAGTTAAAGTGACAAACTCTTTATGTCTATCAACGTTATGTTTCCATCCCGATAGCTGACACCTTATGCACACACACACACACGCACGCACACGCATATACACACAAAACTCTTTGTGCTTATATATATATATATATATATATATATATATATATATATATATATATATACTTCCTATAGATTTATCGGTCATCTGACGCTTAAACTGATGCAAAATACTCTCTTAATTTTTTATACTGCATCATCTCCCTTTTATTCTTTTGCAAGTATCTAAAAGCGACTGCTGAAAAAATTCTGTCAATTGGGGCGCGTAGCTACCACAAAACATGTGCATTTTTTCTTTTCTTATGATTTATCTGTTAATTATTTTTTTTGTTGATGCCTAAAGCAGCTGTCGAATGAGTAAAATGTTCTTGTTTGATCAGGTTTCATTAGCTTTTCTTTTTATTTGTGATCTTTAATTCTCTTACCTTAGACAATTTATAGCTACATTTACTGAATTATTGGTTTCTCACTCAGTGGATCAATTTGAGAGAGAGAGAGAGAGAGTAAAGAGAAGATTAAAGGTAGTAAAATTAGGAAAGAGAGAAGGGAAGGAAGCAGGGTGGACAGTAAGGAAAGAAGAGAGTAAGGGTAGAGAGGTGGGAAAGAGAGAAGAGAAGAAAGAAGGATAGAGAGTAAGGAAATGAGAGAGTAAGAGTAGAGAGGTGGGAAAGAGAGAAGAGAAGGAAGAAGGATAGAGAGTAAGGAAATGAGAGAGTAAGAGTAGAGAGATGGGAAAGAGAGAAGAGAAGAAAGAAGGATAGAGAGTAAGGAAATGAGAGAGTAAGAGTAGAGATATGGGAAAGAGAGAAGAGAAGAAACAAGGATAGAGAGTAAGGAAATGAGAGAGTAAGAGTAGAGAGATGGGAAAGAGAGAAGAGAAGAAACAAGGATAGAGAGTGAGGAAATGAGAGAGTAAGAGTAGAGAGATGGGAAAGAGAGAAGAGAAGAAAGAAGGATAGAGAGTAAGGAAATGAGAGAGTAAGAGTAGAGAGATGGGAAAGAGAGAAGAGAAGAAAGAAGGATAGACAGGTGATGAAAAGAGAGAGTAAGAGTAGAGAGATGGGAAAGAGAGAAGAGAAGAAAGAAGGATAGAGAGTAAGGAGATGAGAGAGTAAGAGTAGAGAGATGGGAAAGAGAGACAAGAAGAAGGAAGGATAGACGAAGGATAGAGAGGAAGGAAACGGTAGAGCAAGGGCAGAAAGATGGGGAAAGAGAAAAAAAAGAAAGAAAAATAGAGACGGAGAGTAATGAAAAAAGAGAGTAAGGTTAGAGAGATAAATATAAAGGGTTGAAATAAGTAATCCATAAACGAAGCTATAATTATATATATATTGCTCTCTCTCTCTCTCCCCCTCTCTCTCTCCCTCCCCCTCTCTCTCCCTCCCTCTCTATCTATCTATGTGTGTGTGAAAGAGAGAGAGACCATGTGTGTGTGTGTGTGTGTGTGTGTGTGTGTGTGTGTGTGTGTGTGTGTGTGTGTGAGAATAAAGGCAAAAGAAAGTTCACCAACGCGTTTCATCCGCTTAAGAAGACGAAATGAGTTGGTAACGAATAGCTTTCCGATTGTCTTTATTTATATTATTATTTTATAGATATATTTTAATTATATCTGCATTTTTACACACACACACACACACACACACACACACACGTATATATATATAACTGTAAACTTATCGCTATACTCGTTTCGAAAACCCCTCCGAGCGCATAACCGGAAGGAAAAAATGGTAATAAGAAAAGAAAGAGCCAAGCACTTGAACAAGGGACTCCAAGATGTCCAAATGAAGTCTCGTCCTTCCCCCTGCGTGTGACGGAGAAGAATTATTCTCCAGATTTATTCTTCGTCATGTGCAGGGCAAGGACGAGAATCCATTTGGACATCTTGGAGTCTCTTACCGTTAATTTACAACGTCCTGTCCTGTGCTGGCAGAGAGAGTTGAAATTTAAATTGGAACTTTTCGGGTAGACTACCACCCAACATAGGTAATATAATTCTTTTTTTCTTAACTTCAGTCGTTGTTAAAAATTTTTCTTACCAACTTTTCCGTTTTAATTTTACCGACGATTCCTATTCTGATGACGTGTTGGCCGAAAGGCGCCTAAAATAATATTTTCCCCCTTTTTCTTTTTAGTGAGATACCTTTGTATCTATTTTGATAATAAAATAATAAAATGCTCTTACTTAAATTATATATATATATATATTAAAACTTTAATTCAAAAGAAAAAGCAGGAAGGTAAACCACAAAGACCCGATCCTAATTAATATTAATTACATTAATATTAAAAACTGATCAAGGTGGAGGGCTCACTGTAATTAAATTACAGAGCCAATTATAAAATAAAATAAATTTCGAAGTTCAAAAGCGTTGTATGATCATTTCTACAGGAAAACCCTAAGAGAGAGTTCACATATCATCGGCAACTTTCAAAACTCAAAATAAAATATTACCGGCGGAAGTTCAAATATTTACGTCATAGAAAAAACTAGATTGGTGGGATTAATAACAATCAATGTCTATTTTTAGATTTTGGACAACATTCACCCCGAGCAAGGCGGTAACGCCACTGATGTGCAGGGGGCTACGTGAGAGTGAAAAGATTTGGAAAAGAGAAAGCCGGAAACCACATCCTGAACAGGGAACAAGGGATGAGCCTCTACACCTGTACAATAGACGTGGGTAAAGTGTGAACCGGGCGATAGTTTAGTCTATCTACTCCAATTGAAAAAAAAATATGAAAGAAAAAAAAGAAAGAAAGAAAAGTGAAAGGATTAGAAAAGAGAAAGCCGGAAACCACATACTGAACAGGGAACAAGGTATTAGCCTCTACACCTGTACAATAGACCTGGGTGGAGTGTGAACCGGGCGATAGTTTAGTCTATCTATCTATCTATCTATCTATCTATATATATATATATATATATATATATATATATATATATATATATATATATATTCAATAAATTAAGAAACGCTCAAGTGACTTTCTTTAGCATTTCTGGTTAGCCGACTCAAGGGTTTCAGCACGTAACGCTCATCAGGGCCAGATGTTTGATAAATCTGAACCTGACGAGCGTTTCCATGCAAAAGTGGAGAAGACCTAGACCAGATGAGTTCCCTTATCACCCGCTTCACGTCCCTCTCCTGTCCGTTGAAGAGGAATAGATGAGTATCCCTTGTTTCCTGTTTAGCATTTGGTTTCTGGCTCCTTCTAAAGTATTTTTATCTTTCACTCTAAGTAATCCCTTCCGTCTTGCTGGTATTATCGCCTTGTTTGGGATGAATTGATTAAAAATAGAAAGATTTCTTCTCTCTTTTCCGGGTATCCCATTAGTTTAATTAATTCTATTCGCTTTTCATTTTGCAAAAATAAAAAATGTTAATTATGTTTTTACTTTACATAAATGAGCTTTTTTTTTTTTAATCATTGACTTAAACAAGCCTTCACTATCCTGAAAATTAATATTAAATTGTCGACATTCTGATAACAAATCGTCAGATTATTTTAATTAATTTTTTGATATAAATCATATTCACAATGAACATAAAAGGCAGTTATTATTAAGCAAATATCCTTGACGGAATCCAGTTTCTCAGCGTTTATTTCTAAATGCGGAAGTTGATTGGTCGATTGTATTTATTAATTTAATTAAAATGAAAAAATGAATTTGATTAATTACCGGTTCCTTACAAAAGTAAGAATGGTTTCGAAACTTTGATAAAATTTTCATAAAAATAAAAAATTCTGAACGAGATAATTTTCATATTTTGTGATCCTGTGGAAATGGCCCTGAACTGAGATTAAAAGATTCCTAAGTGGATTCTTCCTCGGTCACTGTAAACTTAACCTGTTCAAGCTTAGGTTTAACCGTTAACTTCCCACCATATCCGCATAAATTTTACTTTATACTCTGTAGCCCTCTACATCGAGTGGCTCGCGGGTAAGCATAATTCTAAAAAGAAAAAAATGATCCACAAAAAGTGACTTTGTTCTAAAAAAAATTTCCAAATTCCAAACAAAATTCTTTCAAGAATTAAATACTGAGAATTTCCTTTAACACACACATATATATATATATATATATATATATATATTAGTCATCCACATACAAGCCCGTTTCGCTGTATTACAGCTCATCAGTGTGGCTAGACATGGAATGATTCTTTTGTTAATATTGCATAATCACATGTGCATCAAATGAATTTAAAAATATTTAATAATTACCTATATTGCAGGTTCATCAATGAAAGAATGAAGAGAATTTAGGGTGATTCGGACGCGTTCATCTTTGTTTCCTTGCCTTGTAAAACTTTGCAAAGTAATAATAACAAAAGAACCATTCTATTTTCATTTGGCAATAAATATTATGAAATACATCATTTCTTTTATAAAAACTGGGGTTGCCTAATAATTATGGCCGGTAGTATAAATATTGTTGTTGTAATGGAAGAACCTGTCTCCACCTACCAATGGACTGTCACCCATTATAAATACACTACGCAGTAGATTACAAGTGATCTGATGACCGAAAGATGACCAGGAACGGACGGAAGTAGGTATAACTGTAGTTCTTAGTCTCAGCCGGGATACCATTTACTCAGGGGACTTATTTCGCCTTCAAAATTCAGTTTGCGACAGTAAACTTATCTGACATCGATACCGGAAATCAAAATTTGACTTACATGTATTCATTTTAGTAGATTCTACGGCTTCGAGATCAACCTTTCAACAGCCTACGTTTTTTGTGCCAATGTCCGAAGAGTCTGAGCTCCAGGACCATGGATTAATTTTAAAGCTTTCATTACACCCGAGCGACGCCGAGCTATACTACTCGTCATAAATAAAAAGAAAAAGAAAAAAAAATCAACCAGTCACATGGTAGAAGAAAAAAAGACAAGAAATTTATAATTCAGGGTTCATTATTTTCAAACCCACGGTGTAACCCTGAATTATAAATTTCTTGTAATATTTTTTTGTTTTTTGTTTGTTTAAATTTTATTTTTTTCCGCCAACATTTTAGTATTCTATTCCATATTTAGGTTTCGGTAAAAACCTAACTGAATTATACATTTAATAAATAAAAATATTCACGCATCCGATTTACTATCTATCAGTCAGTTAAGTGCCATACGTGATACACGCTTTGGGCGATCATGTCTCGAAAGAGACATGACTGACTGGGCAGAAGATTATCCCGGAGTAGGTTGCCATTGCTTTCTGCTGTTGAGCGGTTGCCAACCAAGGCTATAGAACCCAGTCTGTCCTGTTATTTGACTCATAGCTAGAGGGGGAAGAGATGTATTATATTATTAAGTAGTAATTAGTGGGGGATCAGTTTATTACTTCATAACAATAGAAAACTGATCCCCCACTTTGTGCCCAGTATAAAACTTAATCATGTTTTCAACTATTATATTCAGTCAGTCAGTTACGGGCCATACGTGATACACGCTTTGGGCGATCATGTCATGAAAGAGACATGACTGACTGGGCAGAAGATTATCCCGGAGTTGGTTGTCATTGCTTTCTGCGGTAGATTGGTTGCCAACCAAGGCTATAAAACCCAGACTGTCCTGTTATTTGACTCATAGCTAGAGGGTGAAGAGATGTAATATACTATTAAGTAGTAATTAGTGGGGGATCAGTTTATTACTTCGTAACAATATTAAACCAATCCCACACTTTATGCCCAGTAAAAGCTTTAATCATGTTTTCAACTATTATATTCAGTCAGTCAGTTAAGTGCCATATGTGATACACGATTTGGGCGATCATCTCGAAAGAGACATGACTGACTGGGCAGAAGATTATCCCTGAGTAGGTTGACATTGTAGACTGATTGCCAGCCAAGGCTATAGATCCCAATCTGTCCTATTATTTAACCCATAACTGGAGGAAAGAGACGGATTAATACCTTTCCCAATATTATTTATAACGAACTCAAAACAAGGAACGCTAATAACTAATCAAAATCGAAAAAAGTTCAGTTCATAATATGCACCTGATGATCGCATAAGGCATGAAACTCCGAGTCTTGCCTAAAATGTAGGATAATTTGTATGGATGAAACAGGATCTAAAATAATTTTGAATTCTTAATGGATTTTGAAATAATCTCTTTGTTATTTGCTTGAGATAGTTTTCATCATCTGTTTTCATTGTTTCGGTCGCTCAGCTATCTCGCCCTCATCAGGTGGTTTACTTTAATCCGGAACAGAGGCATATTGTCCTGATGGCTTCTTTCAAACTCATTCACTTTCACTGAGATAATCTCTTTCACTATCAGACCCTTTCGTAATCGTAAAACCTACAGAAATAAGATTAATCCAAATATCTTTTATTTTAAGCAAAATTGATTGGGTTTTAGAAACATAGGGATATGAAAATAATAATAAGATATTTTAGATTTATTTTAAGCAAAATGAAATTAAAAAAAGAACAAGCGTCTGTCCATTGTGTACTGAATGCTGGGGATAAGCGTAGATTAGATGTGGCACAAGGCCAAAAATATGGGCACCCAGTGAGGATCGAACTCATTATTCAATTTGTAATGATTCTAGCGAAAAAAAATTTTGATAACTATTACACCACGTGAAATTGCCCAAATAAAGCTCGGAATTTGTTTTAAAATACACTAGTAATGTCCGTGAAAATTTCACTGTTTTCTATTTTAATTTTCTGATAAGTCATACTTTTAAATTTAATGGCAAAATAAGCTCCTTGCAAGTTCCGCGACCTTGAAATATCCGTGGATCTTATCATATTGCGTAGTTAAAATTTTGAGCTGGACAACTTTTATCAAAATATCGCTATGACAACAATAAGTATGAACGAGTGTTATTAAAAAAATAACGGGTTACATATGAAACGGTTCAAAATTTACAAGGTTTTCCATTTCACTGAAGCAGATTTTAAATTCATAAAAATGTTATTTCCTACTCTATCTTCCCTTTCTTTCTTTCTTTCTTTCATTCTTTCTTTCTTTCTTTCTTTTTATCACTCGTTCTTCCGTTCTTTCTTTTTCTTTTCTTTTTTTCTTCCCTAGAACCCCCCCCCCCCCCAAAAAAAACGTCTCTGTTTCTTGTTAAAAGCAAAGCAAAGCAAAAGCAACAATTTAAATTAAGCAAGTTGAAAGATTACGGTTTTCCCAGACGAATCTTTTAACTAACTCAATCTTTTTTATCTACTCGCAAAAATGAAAGTTGTCTTGAATGGTAACTCTTTTAGAGGTTTTTTTTTCTACTGATGCAGATGCCCCACCCACCCCCGGGATCTATCTTCGGATCTACTTTGTTCTTAATTTTCATAAATCGACATTCGTGATGTCATCAGTTCTCAACTTAACATCTATGCCGATGACACAACAATTTACTCCTGCCTCAATAAATAAGTCTGATCAGTTCGATACGGTGAAATTGACAGGTGATCTAAAAAAGGATCTACAGTTTGTTGTTGAAGGGATATGTCTTAGTTTATATTAGTGAAGGAATATATTTTATTTCTATCCCCACGTGAGTTAGTAAGGGATATTAAGACGGGTCACCATGTAACGGTAAGGCGTAAGGGAGAAATTAAATAAACAAATGAACGCTTGTTCTCAAAAAGACATTTATATATTAAGACACACACAATAATACATATATACAAACAAGTGTCCACACGTGGAGAAATACATATTAAATTTAACGCAAAGCAAAGTATCAGAAGGACAAAAAAGGAATGTCTTAAATTGAAAATACCTCTGTTCGGCCATTGTCACGACTCCAGATTTGAAGGAACCGAATTCATCTATATCCCAAAGAGATACGTCCGGCTTCATCTATGTCTCCACGAGACGGCACCGGAACATGGCGCTAGGCAGATTCTGTCTAGGCCAAAGGCTTAGGCAGAAGGGAACAACTTTCTTCCTCGGTTGCTCTTAGCTGAAAAAGTGGGACTAGCGCTTGGGTCACTGTCAGGAGTGATGCCACGAGCTGTTCTCATGTGACGACGTGACTTTATCTCGACCAAAGGGAGATAAGCATCTTGTGTATTCTTAACTGGGGCAATAATTGGCTTGTTAATTTTAACCCCTTAAAAACTAAACTTCTCTCTATTAATCACCCAAAGACTCTCAGTTGATATGAAGCGGAAAGAATATATTAAATTAATTTCTAGGACTGCTAATAAAAAAGTTGATACATTGTGCAGTGCAAGATAATTTTCTCTCCAGAATCTATCTTGCATATCTATAATTCAATCATTCGCCCATGTTTGAATATTGCTGCCACATATAGTCCGTTGCTTCCGGTGTATATTAGATATTCTTGATAAAATCCAAATTATAATCAGCAATATAATTTGTCTTGACCTGGCGTCTCAAGTTCAGTCACTTTCTCACCGTTTTAATATTGATTCTATGTGCTTTTTCTATACTTTCATGGTAACTGATCGGAGGAAATCCTCGCTATGGTACCTAGACTATGAAATTTAAGCGCAGTACTCGATTGGCGGCATGGTTTCATCAATTTACAGTTGAATTAGCTAGATGAAACCTTCCCTTAAAAATACTTTTATGATAATTGTACGAATGTGAAACTTTCTTCTGGCTTTTTGCTTTCCAGCTAATTTGGATCTTCAAAAATTTAAATGCAATGTCAATCGTTATCTACTTTACACTTTTATTCTACTTGCTTCTTAATGGTTCTCATTTTTTTCTTTTTGTTTTTTTTATTTTATTTTATTTTATTTTGTTTTAGTTTGTTTTGTTTTTTGTTTTTTTTATTTATTTATTTTTTTTTTGTTTTTTGTTTTTTGTTCTTCCACAGTCAGTGAGCCTTTTTGTTTCGGTGGTTTTGTAGTGAATATGAAATTAAGAATTAAAATCAACCTTCTTCTTCACTTTCACAAAAATTCACAATGACGTGTGAAATCCTGGTTTTCCCAAAAACAAAGAGGATTGATTATGTGCTTAAAGAAAAAGTCGAAATCAGATTTCACAAGTGCTAAATTGATTTTTGACCAATGAGAGTAACTTGCAAGACTTGAGGACTTCGCGAGTCAATGCGAAAATCTGAATACTATAAGAGGCCCCGGTCAGCGTCAATCAAAGACAATCACACATGGAAGCAGCATAGACGACAAGCTAAAATGTAACGGAAGAAGCTTCAAGTGACCCGGACATTTGTCCTCTTTCTCCTTCTTTCTCGTGTGCTGATTCATTTTATTTCTTCTTCTCCATCCAAAGACATTTACTACTGAATACATACATACATACGTACGCATATACTCTTTCAACAATTACTACTACGAACATTTTCTACAAATCTTGATACCTATAACTTTCTCAATGAACATTCTACAAATTCTTATTATTCTTTTCTTTTAATAAATTTCTATTTTATCAGGAAAAATGTATATTTTATTCTTACATTATTCCACACAATTCCACTCATTCCAACCCGCTACCAACCAACCTTCTGACGAAAACCTTCTGATAATTCTGATGATAATTCTGTATAAGCTGTAGGGAGTTTGATTATGTTTGACACAAGGCCGAATTAAATAAGCGTTAACCATCTCCCTACGTCTACAATAACTTGAATGGGATGAGTTCATTTTTTAAAAAAACAGAATCTTAAGATTCTTCTTTAATATTTAAACTCATAAATCTATTTAATACCAGAGATTAAGTTGTTGTGGACTGGACAGCGTGTTACCATCTGTTGTAGCTCGAACGTCGTGGTAGTAGTTTGAAAGTGGAGTCACCATTATAAAGTAGACCGGTTGTCCAATCCACTACATTTAGAATAAAAATAACTCAGAGCGCAATGTACCAAGAATAACAACAATGTATTAAACAGAGTTACAGGATTGATTAATTTGTGCATGCAAGATATAGTGGAGAAAGTTCTCTCTTGGATGTTGAAGAAAATGCATCAATGTTCATATTGGAAGAGTTCCTGAAAAAAGGAAATATGATGTTTGTACTAATTAGTAGTTGAATATGATTATACATGGAGTGAAGTAGGCTTGTAAAAGAGAGAGAAACATTTTTGGTGTAACTAATTGCTGAACGCAATTAGTGCAGTATGTGAATTGGAAAGGAACTAACGGCATTCGGACTGTTAGCTCCGAAAAGCAGGATCCAACTGGCCTAGGCACGTGTGAACATCAGATTATATATTTCTGAATAAAGCGCGGGAAAAAAAAGGTTTCACGTGCGGTACTAATGTAAGAGTATGTGGGTATATGTGTGTATACGTGCGTACATAGCGATATATATATAAGTATGTACATTCATGTAGAAGTGATTCTACAAAGTCGTTTCATTATTCGTGTTCACCTATTTTCCTTCAATTTCAAGTTACTTTTTATCATAACTAGTAGTATAGCCCGGCGTTGCTCGGGTGTAATGAAAGCTTTAAAACTAATCCATGGTCCTGGAGCTCAGACTCTTTGGACGTTGGCACGAAACACTAAAAAGCAATAGTTGTTTCCAGTAAAAGCGAAACCGTAGACTGAAAAAAAGATGAATGGATGTAAGTCAAATTTTGATTTCCTGGTATCGATATCAAATAAGTTTTTTCGTCGTAAACTGAATTTTGAAGACTAAATAAGTCCTCTGGGTAAATGGTATCATGGTTGAGACTAAGAACTACAATTATACCTAATTAGAGCCAAACCCGAAGCAAAAACTAAAATAAAAGGGCTGAAAAAAATCCAGACATACAGGCAGATAAACAGACACACACACAAACATCTTGCCTTTTATATATATATATATATATATATATATATATATATATATATATATATTACCGATTTTCTGCACTATTGTAAGAACTGCAACCTTGAAACTTCTGAATATCGTTTCTTATGTCTTTGTCTATGAGTCTATCCAATTTGATTAAAATCGGACCACTCCTTCTATAACCCGATTTTTTCGATTATCGATTTTCGATATTTATCGGGAGTACCTCAACACAAAACCTAGCTAAGAACACTCGCAGGTGCTTATAGTACAACTGTGTAAATTTTCAAGAAAATCGGTTCAGCCGTTTCGGAGTCTATAGGTAACGGACACACACGCGCACGCACACACACACACACACACACACACACACACACACACACACACAAAGTTCCATTCATAAATAAGTTTTTAAGTATCAGAATAGAAAAGTAACGGCTACTTCCCTGAAATTTGTACAGGGTGGGCCATCAGTCGCGCACCAAGGCATTTAAAACAATTCTGATAATAATAATCGTTATTTTATTAAAACCAAGCTTAATTAATGAAAGCTTTCGGCCTTGATGATAAGTCGCATGGTGGTTCTTGGGACGCCGAGCTCACTTGATGATCGTCGCAATGATTTCATTGGACTGTTCTCTACTTTTTCGAGGACATATTTTCGAGTTTCGTCAGACACTCTTGGAGGGCTACTTCGTGGTTTGTCTAGAACACTATCAGTTTCACAAAATTTCAATATCAAACACCCTACTCTCGTGCAGGAGATGGGCTCACGATCAGGATAAATTCGATTAAATTTCTCAGCAACCGATCGATTAGTGGCGCCATCAGCACCAGACATGAACACTAGTTTAAATCGTTCGTCAATTGTTAAGGGCATATCTGAAAATTAAGATTAAATTTTTTTAAGGGCAAATCATAACTGAAAAAACTTTAATTCTTTGGTGCGCGACTTATGGCCCACCCTGTATTATAAAAAGTGGAACGAGAAAACAATGTAATAAAAGAACATTTATTTTATACCCAAGGAAAGGAAAAGATATTTTACCCCGCTGATTTTACATTGTTTCACATCACTTCACGTAATTCTTTGGTGCGCGACTTATGGCCCACCCTGTATTATAAACAGCGGAACGAGTAAAAACAATGTGAAATCGAAATATGCAATTTAAATATTGTATCAGAAATTTTGTTAGAATTTCTTTTTTATTCTGACTTCATATTGCTTACTTTAACGGTCAGATAATATGTCAATGCTGAAAAAAATATTAGTACAACATTAATAATACATGTAATGAACATTATTATTATAATTATTACAAATTATTGATAAGAATCCAAATTCTTTGAGCAAATATGTTTCAAAAATTAACTAAGGGAGCGAACTTGTACTAAATTATTTGCATTTACTCCCCTTGTAGTAGAAAGAAACTCATGGAGAGCGTGGCAGCAGAGAGTCCTCAGAAGAGAAGCCCCCGTCAAGCAAGTGTTTCGGCCCTTATCTCCTGACACTCTAGGGGGCTTGGGCCACACCCGGTTCATGACTCCGGATGTCCCTCTGCTGCCTTTTTTTTTTTTTGACGAGCCATGGATGGGATCCGTGACCTTCTGGATATGCTCATTTTCACTCAAAGACTCCCGCACTAACCACTTAGCCAAAGGTACACCTGATATTTGTAGGAAAGTTAAGCCTTATGGAGTTCGCTTTTATTCCTCCTTGACCAGATCCAGCTTGAACCTCTCTCTGCCGCTTCTGCCATTGCTTTCAGGGCTCTGGTTTTTTCCCTCCCTGCAACTGAGAGCTGTTTCATGAGGCTGTATGCAGACGCTCCTACAAACCCCCTAGCTCCAATTTCTGCACTGAGGACTTTGACCTGGTAGTCTTCTCTCCTCAGGCTGTTTGCCAGATCAGCATACTTTCCAGTCTTGTAGATTTGAGCTGCCTCCATTCTATTCTCATATGGCACTGTGAGTTCTATCATAATCAGCTGCTTGGTTGACTGAGAGTGGACTACTATGTCTGGTCTCATGCCACTCTTGCTGATGATCTCTGGGTGACTCTTCCATTCTGGGAGGTCTGCAGTGCACTCCCAGTCATCTGCCCCGTCAAGCATACTCTGCCTGCATGTTCCAAGTGGTACTGTTGTTCTTGGCCATGATTTGCTGCCTCCTGTCGTGAAGAATGTTGCGGATGCTTTTGGAATCCTGATTTTCCCTTTTGTGGTGTTGGTACTAGCCCAGACTACTTGTACAATCTCTTTGAGCACTTGATTGTGCCTCTATGTGTACCTTTCCTTGAGCCAGGGCTACTTTACATGAGCTTAAGACATGCTCTACTGTTTGTTTTTCATGGCAGAGGGGGCATGAAGGATCGTCTGTTTTTCCCCACTTCACCAGGTTTGCATATGAGGGCAGAAGGTCATATGCAGCTCTGAGAATGAAGCTGATCCTGAGAGGGGCCATGTGCCAAATGTCATTCCAAGTGAGACTTCTTTGGAGTGCATTCTCCCACGTTGTCCATTGCCCTTGCTGGCTCTGCTGGACTACTTTTTGGAGTCTTTTATGGTCTTCTTCTTTTTTCATCTCCTGAATCATCATGTCTCTTTTGGCTTTTCCTTTGACCACCACTCAGTTTTGGTCATCCCCAGTCCTTGTCTGTTGGTCTGCATGTGACCTGTTATTTCTCTGATCTTGAGACTTTCTCTAGCAGAATCCATTGCCTCTTGAACTTTCCATTTTCTGCCTGTCTTCAGTTGGGGCTTGATTGCTTCTACCACCCTGTCTCCTGAGTCCTCCAGCATGCTTTGAAGTCTGATCTTCCCTGCTTTATATTCCTCCAGGATGGATTTCAGTGGTAGTTTCAGCTTTGCTTGGCGACAGTACAGCGCTATGTCAGTCAGACAGGGTGGGACACCAAGCCATTTCCTTGTGAACTTGCTGATTTTGGCTTCCATTGCCTCCACTATGCTGGTGCAGATGTCGTATATCATCAGGGGCCATAGGAGCTTTGGTATCAGCATGAACTGCAAACACCAGACCTTGTATTTGCCAGGGAGCCCACATTGGTCAATGGTCTCCAAACCTTCTTCCAACATCTGCTTAGTTTCTTTTGTTCTTTGTGTGTCTTTCAGCGTATCATCATACCACCTTCCAAGGCTCTTGACTGGCTCTTCTGTGACTGCCGGAATGGCCTGGTTGGCAACACTGAAGACTACAACTTCGGCCACTTTTCCTTTTCTCAGCGAGAGACTCCGTGATTTCTTTGGCTTAAACTTCATTCTAAATGAGGCAACTATGTTGTCCAGCCTCTCCAGCACATGGCGTGTCTCCTCTTCTCTGGATGAAATCACCGTAGTGTCATCCATGAAGGCCTTGAGAGGGGGCATCTTGTATCCATCTCCAAGGTCTATTTCTCTTACGTTGCTAGTTGCTGCTTTCAAGATGACTTCCATTGCCAACACGAACAGTATTGGGGAAATTGCACAGCCCATTGCAGTGCCCACCTCCAAGTTGATCCAATCTGTTGTATACTCCTTGGTAGAGAACCGCATTGAGAAGCCATTGAAGTACTTCTTAAGCATGTCGCGAATGTTCTCTGGCACATGGTACATCTCCAGAGCCAACTGTATCATCTGATGAGATACAGATCCATATGCGTTTGCCAGATCAAGCCACACCACGTCCAGGTTTCTCTTCTCTGTTTTTGCACTTTGGATTGCGTCCCAGATCATCGCTGCGTGTTCTACACAGCCAGCCACTCCCGGGATGCCACCCTTCTGGACTGACACATCCAAGTACTTGTTTTCCATGAGGTAATTGGTCAGCCTTGCTGCCATGACAGAAAAGAAGATTTTCCCTTCGACGTTCAGTAGTGATATTGGCCTGAACTGGCTGATGTCACTTGAATTTTGCTCCTTGGGGATGTACACACCATCTGCTGTCATCCACTGGCCGCTGATCTTCTTGTTTCTCCAAGCCGATCGCAGCAGTCTGTGGAGCCACTTCAGAACCTTGGGACATTTCTTGTACAGCTGATAAGGTATTCCGTTTGGCCCCGGTGCCGAATTGGCTCTGGCTTTGTCAACCACCTTCTTGATTTCAGCCAACGTTGGTGGTTTGTTATTGAATTGTTCCTCAGGGTTGATTGGCCACACCAGACCTTGAATGTCGAGTGGTGCTTCGCTCTGAGAGTCAGAGTATGTTTTCCTCAGATGCTGCTCAAGAACTTCTTTGTCCACACTAAGGGTCCCAGATTTTGGCCGCTCAAACAGCGTTCTAGCAAACTGGAAGGGGTCTCTGAAGAAGCGCTCTTGTGTCTTCTTCTTCTTGCTCTTCCTCCTCCTCGCGGATTCCGCCTTGCTGAGGGCGCTGTGTTTTGCTTTTAGGTTTTCCCAGAGTTTTTCCAAGCCTTGTTTTTCAATTAGCAGTGCGGTCTTCATTTGTTTCTTGAGCTTTTTCTTTTTTATTCTGACTTCATATTGCTTACTTTAACGGTCGGATAATATGTCAATGCTGAAAAAAATATTAGTACAACATTAATAATACATGTAATGAACATTATTATTATAATTATTACAAATTATTGATAAGAATCCAAATTCTTTGAGCAAATATGTTTCAAAAATTAACTAAGGGAGCGAACTTGTACTAAATTATTTGCATTTACTCCCCTTAAATATAATATGATTTGTTATTTCATAAAACTTGAAATATTTTTTATATTCTTTTATAACTTTTTTTTTCTTAATAAAATTTATTGTAGAACACAGACTGAATACCCTTGACTTTGAGATTATTCCAAAACTTGGTTGATGGCATTTGTTACGAAGCATATTACTAATACATCAAAAGCCGACAGATTTTCTTTATTATCACTTGTAAATTAATTTTTCCATCAGTTAAACATAAAAAGAGGCTATTTATTCTTGTGTTTTATTTTGCTTAATCTATTAGCACTTTTAATAAGTTCTTGCTGTTTTCAAACATATGGCATTCCCGGAACTACGTGCGTGTAGTTTTGTGATGAATACGGAATTAAAAGTAACTCTTCGATTTTTACAAATTTTACAATCCTGTGTGAAATCCTAATTTTGACAAATAGGAAAAAAGATTGATTCCGGACTGAAAGAAAAAGACGAAGCCAAATTTCGCGATCTGATATTAAATTAATTTCCTAACCAATGAAAGGAAGCGATTTGCAAAACTGAAAGAAAAGTTAACAAGCTTATGTGAAAAAGTAAATCGCTTTCTATTTTCATTTTCTTTGTCTTCACTCACTCGCCGTCAAAGAAAATAGACCAAACCCTGATATAAGAGAAGCCCGGATTTAAGAGAATAAGTATCCTGTTCCGTCAACTCTCTTATATCAGGGTTACACTGTATAAATATATTTTCAACAATACATCATTTTTGTAATGAGGCATGCATTTAGTACAGCAGGATTAAGTACAGAATGAGTTTCGTCCCATAGACTGAATTTTTACATAGATAGCAATTAAATTGAACTTAGAGTTCCTTGTATGAAGAAATGGAAAATGTTCATCATTCAGTATTCAATTCCGCATCGTGCTGAGGTTATGGAATATTAATCTGTAAAGGCACAAGAGTTCAAAGTGATAATCTTGTGCATGTGCCGTGTAGCGGGAAAAAGGTGTTTTTATTTGGGTTGAGCAATGTACACACTTGTATCGAGAAAGTTGTGAACCCAACTGATATTTTGAGCGCGCCAATCGTTTTTATACTGATTCGAAATCTACACGAATTGGCGGTAAAATAGTCTGTCACTTACCGTGTTGCTGATTGGCTACTGTCAACCAGTCAGCGAATGTCTTACAAGGAAATGTTCTAGAATAATCCACAGAATTTTCTATGCAAATTTTGTGGGTGGAAAGAAAATAAAACACGTAAGCGTAAATGTGTATGTACATATATCAGAGAAATACATTTACAAATATGTAGTTTCACAGGTATGTAGTAATTTACTAAGCGCAGCTTAGATATGGCACAAGGCCGAAAGTATGGAGCGCCCAGTGAGGATCGAACTCACTACTGAATTGCAATATTTCTAGCGAGACAAGCTTGCTAACCATTGCACCACCTGGAGGTGCTCAGGTATGTACATGTATATGTGTGTACATAAATTAAAACTAAGTTAGACTATGTAGTTCTACAATATTATCGGCCTTTAACAAGTACATAGCAATTCAAAGAATTTTCTCTCAACAAACCAAGAAAGTTAAGTATTTTAAACTCTCTTCGTCTACTTTTGAACATCAGCAAATTATATATCCATTCAGTGATCAACAAGCTCTCTTCCTTTTGTTTGAAAATTTTTAATACTGTTTTGTGTCATATAATTTTATCTATTTTATGAACATTTCCCCAAACATTCGTAATACTGTGTCAGGTTAGTTAATTAGTTGTATAAACATTTCATTTTGATGATTAGTCCTTTATTACGGACTTTAAAAAATTTATTATTCATTTTCCTGAAACGAGATACTGTCACTTCTCCAAGCATATAAATCCGTAAATAAATTCTTTATCGTGTTTTGTCAAAATTACCCGGTGTGTTTCCTCGTTATTATCATCCTTCATTAATCTTTTCGTCGTGGGTAAATCAACTGTTCTTTTTAATCGCTAAGCCACACGCCACTATAGTGCATTGTTGCGGATTTAAATTTGTGGGGTACAGAACACTTGGATTATAAGGGAAAATTTAATCCTGTCCACAAAATACAACACAAATTTCAAGAAAAGACAACGCAATAAGAAATGGTTGCATAAAATTAATTAATTGTATATTTGACAACATACATGCAGAATAAACAATTTCTATATTTTTTTGGATTCTGTTCGATAGAAAAAATGTCTTTATTATTTAAGTGAATGTGGTTTGAACAAAGAAGTGTCTATGTTTTGCTGTCTGTAATTTAACAGAATAGTAGAGCAATGTCTGTTTCAGTAGAGTAATGTTTAGTAGAGCAATGTCTGTTTCAGTAGAGAAATGTTTAGTAGAGCAAATGTCTGTTTCAGTAGAGCAATGTTTAGTAGAGCAAATGTCCGTTTCCAGTAGAGAAATGTTTAGTAGAGCAATGTCTGTTTCAGTAGAGTATTGCTTAGTAGAGCAATGTCTGTTTCAGTAGAGCAATGTTTAGTAGAGCAATGTCTGTTTCAGTAGAGCAATGCTTGTAGAGCAATGTCTGTTTCAGGCAGAGCAATGTTTAGTAGAGCAATGTCTGTTTCAGTAGAGAAATGTTTAGTAGAGCAATGTCTGTTTCTAGTAGAGCAATGTTTAGTAGAGCAATGTCTGTTTCAGTAGAGAAATGTTTAGTAGAGCAATGTCTGTTTCAGTAGAGCATTATTAGGACAATGTCTGTTTCAGTAGAGCAATGTTTAGCATACAAATGTCTGTTTCAGTAGAGCAATGTTTAGTAGAGCAATGTCTGTTTCAGTAGAGCAAATGTTTAGTAGAGCAATGTCTGTTTCAGTAGAGAAATGTTTAGTAGAGCAATGTCTGTTTCAGTAGAGAAATGTTTAGTAGAGCAATGTCTGTTTCAGTAGAGAAATGTTTAAAGGAGCAATGTCTGTTTGTAGAGCAATGTTTAGTAGAGCAATGTCTGTTTCAGTAGAGAAATGTTTAGCAGAGCAAATGTCTGTTTCAGTAGAGAAATGTCAGTAGAGCAATGTCTGTTTCAGTAGAGCAATGTTTAGCAGAGCAATGTCTGTTTGTGTGAGAAATGTTTAGTAGAGCAATGTCTGTTTCAGTAGAGCAAATGTTTTATAGAGCAATGTCTGTTTCAGTAGAGAAATGTTTAGCAGAGCAATGTCTGTTTCAGTAGAGCAATCTTGTAGAGCAACATCTGTTTCAGTAGAGCAATGTTTAGTAGAGCAATGTCTGTTTCATAGAGAAATGTTTAGTAGAGCAATGTCTGTTTCAGTAGTAGAGCAATGTTTAGTAGAGCAATGTCTGTTTCAGTAGAGAAATGTTTAGTAGAGCAATGTCTGTTTCAGTAGAGCAATCTTTAGTAGATAAATGTCTGTTTCAGTAGAGCAATGTTTAGTAGAGCAATGTCTGTTTCAGTGTAGAGCAAAATCTTTAGTAGAGCAATGTCTGTTTCAGTAGAGCAATGTTTAGTAGAGCAATGTCTGTTTCAGTAGAGAAATGTTTAGTAGAGCAATGTCTGTTTCAGTAGAGAAATGTTTAGTAGAAAGTAAATGTCTGTTTCAGTAGAGCAATGTTTAGTATAAATATCTGTTTCAGAAAGAGCAATGTTTAGTAGAGCAATGTCTGTTTCAGTAGAGAAATGTTTAGTAGAGCAAATGTCTGTTTCAGTAGAGAAATGTTTAGTAGAGTAATGTCTGTTTCAGTAGAGAAATGTTTAGTAGAGCAATGTCTGTTTCAGTAGAGCAATGTTTAGTAGAGCAATATCTGTTTCAGTAGAGCAAATGTTTAGTAGAGCAATGTCTGTTTCAGTAGAGAAATGTTTAGTAGAGCAATGTCTGTTTCAGTAGAGCAATCTTTAGTAGAGCAATGTCGGTTTCAGTAGAGCAATGTTTAGTAGAGCAATGTCTGTTTCAGTAGAGCAATGTTTAGTAGACAAATGTCTGTTTCAGTAGAGAAATGTTTAGTAGAGCAATGTCTGTTTCAGTAGAGCAATCTTAGTAGAGCAATGTCGGTTTCAGTAGAGAAATGTTTAGTAGAGCAAATGTCAGTTTCAGTAGAGCAATCTTTAGTAGAGCAATGTCTGTTTCAGAGCAAATGTTTAGTAGAGTAAATGTCTGTTTCAGTAGAGCAATCTTTAGTAGAGCAATGTCTGTTTCATAGAGCAATGTTTAGTGAGCAATGTCTGTTTCAGTAGAGAAATGTTTAGTAGAGCAATGTCTGTTTCAGTAGAGCAATGTTTAGTAGAGCAATGTCTGTTTCAGTAGAGCAATGTTTAGTAGAGCAATGTCTGTTTCAGAGCATTGTTTAGTAGAGCAATGTCTGTTTCAGTAGAGCAAATGTTTGTAGAGCAATGTCTGTTTCAGTAGAGCAATGGTTAGTAGAGCAATGTCTGTTTCAGTAGAGCAATGTTGAGACAATGTCTGTTTCAGTAGAGAATGTTTAGTAGAGCAATGTCTGTTTCAGTAGAGAAATGTTATAGAGCAATGTCTGTTTCATATTGTTTAGTAGAGCAATGTCTGTTTCAGTAGAGCATTGTTTAGGTAGAGCAATGTCTGTTTTAGAGTAATGTTGCAGTAGAGCAATGTTTCCAGTAGAGCAATCTTTAGTAGAGCAATGTCTGTTTTAGTAGAGCAATGTTTAGTAGAGCAAATGTCTGTTTCCTCAGTGGTTAAATCTTTTAGTAGAGCAATGTCTGTTTCAGTAGAGCAATGTTTAGTAGAGCAATGTTCAGTTTGCAGTAGAAATGTTTAGTAGAGCAATGTCTGTTTCTAGCAGAGAAATGTTTAGTAGAGCAATGTCTGTTTCAGTGAGAGTACTGCTTAGTAGAGCAATGTCTGTTTCAGTAGAGCAATGTTTAGTAGAGCAATGTCTGTTTCAGTAGAGCAATGTTTAGTAGAGCAATGTCTGTTTCAGTAGAGCAATGTTTAGTAGAGCAATGTCTGTTTCAGTATATAAAATGTTGCAGAGCAACAATTGTTTCAGTAGAGCAATGTTTAGTAGAGCAATGTCTGTTTCAGTAGAGAATGTTTAGGATAACGTCTGTTTCAGTAGAGCATTGTTTAGTAGAGCAATGTCTGTTTCAGTAGAGCAATGTTTAGTAGAGCAATGTCTGTTTCAGTAGAGCAACAAGCTAGGTAGAGCAACGTCTGTTTCAGTAGAGCAATGTTTAGTAGAGCAATGTCTGTTTCAGTAGAGAAATGTTTAGTAGAGCAATGTCTGTTTCAGTAGAGAAATGTTTAGTAGAGCAATGTCTGTTTCAGTAGAGAAATGTTTAGCAGAGCAATGTCTGTTTCAGTAGAGCAATGTTTAGTAGAGCAATGTCTGTTTCAGTAGAGAAATGTTTAGTAGAGCAATGTCTGTTTCAGTAGAGAAATGTTTAGTAGAGCAATGTCTGAAGTTTGTGTGATACAATGTTTAGTAGAGCAATGTCTGTTTCAGTAGAGAAATGTTTAGTAGAGCAATGTCTGTTTCAGTAGACAAATGTTTAGTAGAGCAATGTCTGTTTCAGTAGAGAAATGTTTAGTAGAGCAATGTCTGTTTCAGTAGAGCAATCTTTAGTAGAGCAATATCTGTTTCAGTAGAGCAATGTTTAGTAGAGCAATGTCTGTTTCAGTAGAGAAATGTTTAGTAGAGCAATGTCTGTTTCAGTAGAGCAATGTTTAGTAGAGCAATGTCTGTTTCAGTAGAGAAATGTTTAGCAGAGCAATGTCTGTTTGTAGAGCAATCTTTAGTAGAGCAATGTCTGTTTCAGTAGAGCAATGTTTAGTAGAGCAATGTCTGCTCAGTAGTAGAAAGCAATCTTTTAGTAGAGCAATGTCTGTTTCCTAGTAGAGCAATGCTAGTAGAGCAATGTCTGTTTCTAGTAGAGAAATGTTTTGCAGAGCAATGTCTGTTTCAGTAGAGAAATGTTTAGCAGAGCAAATGTCTGTTTCAGTAGAGCAATGTTTAGCAGACAATATCTGTTTCAGTAGAGCAATGTTTAGCAGAGCAATGTCTGTTTCAGTAGAGAAATGTTTAGTAGAGCAATGTCTGTTTCAGTGCAGAGAATGTTTACAGAGCAATGTCTGTTTCAGTAGAGAAATGTTTAGTAGAGCAATGTCTGTTTTGTATAAATGTTTAGTAGAGCAATATCTGTTTCAGTAGAGCAATGTTTAGTAGAGCAATGTCTGTTTGAACAGAGAAATGTTTAGTAGAGCAACACTGTTTCAGTAGAGCAATCTTTAGTAGAGCAATGCCACGTTCTAGTAGAGCAATGTTTAGTAGAGCAATGTCTGTTTCAGTAGAGCAATGTTTATGAATGTCTGTTTCAGTAGAGAAATGTTTAGTAGAGCAATGTCTGTTTCAGTAGAGCAATCTTTAGTAGAGCAATGTCGGTTTCAGTAGAGAAAAATGTTTAGTAGAGCAATGTCAGTTTCAGTAGAGCAATCTTTTAGTAGAGCAATGTCTGTTTCAGTAGAGCAATGTTTAGTAGAGCAATGTCTGTTTCAGTAGAGCAATCTTTAGCAGAGCAATGTCTGTTTCAGTAGAGTAATGTTTTCATAGTAGAGCAAATGTCTGGTTTGAAAAGAAATGTTTAGCAGAGCAATGTCTGTTTCAGTAGAGCAATGTTTAGTAGAGCAAATGTCTGTTTCAGTAGAGCAATGGCTTAGTAGAGCAATGTCTGTTTCAGCAGAGCATTGTCAGCAGAGCAATGTCTGTTTCAGTAGAGCAATCTTTAGTAGAGCAATGTCTGTTTCAGTAGAGCAATGTTTATAGAGCAATGTCTGTTTCAGTAGAGCAATGCTTAGTAGAGCAATGTCTGCTCTCAGTAGAGAAAAATAGTAGAGCAATGTCTGTTTGTAGAGAAATGTTTAGGGTGTAGAGCAATGTCTGTTTCAGTGAGACATTGTTTAGTAGAGCAATGTCTGTTTCAGTAGAGCATTGTTTAGTAGAGCAATGTCTGTTTTAGTAGAGCAATGTTTAGTAGAGCAATGTCTGTTTCAGTAGAGCAATCTTTAGTAGAGCAATGTCTGTTTTAGTAGAGCAATGTTTAGTAGAGCAATGTCTGTTTCAGTAGAGCAATCTTTAGTAGAGCAATGTCTGTTTCAGTAGAGCAATGTTTAGTAGAGCAATGTCTGTTTCAGTAGAGAAATGTTTAGTAGAGCAATGTCTGTTTCAGTAGAGCAATGCTTAGTAGAGCAATATCTGTTTCAGTAGAGCAATGTTTATTAGAGCATGTCTGTTTTAGTAGAGCAATGTTTAGTAGAGCAATGTCTGTTTTAGCAGAGCAATGTTTAGTAGAGCAATGTCTGTTTCAGTAGAGCAATCTTTAGTAGAGCAATGTCTGTTTCAGTAGAGAAATGTTTAGTAGAGCAATGTCTGTTTCAGTAGGGCAATGTTTAGTAGAGCAATGTCTGTTTCAGTAGAGCAATGTTTAGTAGAGCAATGTCTGTTTCAGTAGAGCAATGTTTAGTAGGGCAATGTCTGTTTCAGTAGAGCAAATGTTTAGTAGAGCAATGTCTGTTTCAGTAGAGAAATGTTTAGTAGAGCAATATCTGTTTCAGTAGAGAAATGTTTAGTAGAGCAATGTCTGTTTTAGTAGAGCAATGTTTAGTAGAGCAATATCTGTTTCAGTAGAGAAATGTTTAGTAGAGCAATGTCTGTTTCAGTAGAGCAATGTTTAGTAGAGCAATGTCTGTTTCAGTAGAGAAATGTTTAGTAGAGCAATATCTGTTTCAGTAGAGAAATGTTTAGTAGAGCAATGTCTGTTTTAGTAGAGCAATGTTTAGTAGAGCAATATCTGTTTCAGTAGAGCAACAATAGTAGAGCAATGTCTGTTTCAGTAGAGCAATGTTTAGTAGAGCAATGTCTGTTTCAGTAGAGAAATGTTTAGTAGAGCAATGTCTGTTTCAGTAGAGCAATGCTTAGTAGAGCAATGTCTGTTTCAGTAGAGAAATGTTTAGTAGAGCAATGTCTGTTTCAGTAGAGCACCCAGTAGAGCAATGTCTGTTTCAGTAGAGCAATGTTTAGTAGAGCAATGTCTGTTTCAGTAGAGAAATGTTTAGTAGAGCAATATCTGTTTCAGTAGAGAAATGTTTAGTAGAGCAATGTCTGTTTCAGTAGAGCAATGTTTAGTAGAGCAATGTCTGTTTCAGTAGAGCAATGTTTAGTAGAGCAATGTCTGTTTCAGTAGAGAAATGTTTAGTAGAGCAATGTCTGTTTCAGTAGAGCAATGTTTAGTAGAGCAATGTCTGTTTCAGTAGAGCAATGTTTAGTAGAGCAATGTCTGTTTCAGTAGAGTAATGTTTAGTAGAGCAATGTCTGTTTCAGTAGAGCAATGTTTAGTAGAGCAATGTCTGTTTCAGTAGAGAAATGTTTAGTAGAGCAATATCTGCTTCAGTAGAGAAATGTTTAGTAGAGCAATGTCTGTTTGCAGAGCACCTTAGTAGAGCAATATCTTGTTTGGTAGAGCAATGTTTAGGTAGAGCAATGTCTGTTTCAGTAGAGAAATACTTAGTAGAGCAATGTCTGTTTCAGTAGAAATATTGCAGAGCAATGTCTGTTTCAGTAGAGCAATCTTTTAGTAGAGCAATGTCTGTTTCAGTAGAGCAATGTTTAGTAGAGCAATGTCTGTTTCAGTAGAGAAATGTTTTCAGAGCAATATCTGTTTCAGTAGAGCAATGTTTAGGAGCAAATGTCTGTTTCAGTAGAGCAATGTTTAGCAGAGCAATATCTGTTTCAGTAGAGAAATGTTTAGTAGAGCAATGTCTGTTTCAGTAGAGCAATCTTTAGTAGAGCAATATCTGTTTCAGTAGAGCAATGTTTAGTAGAGCAATGTCTGTTTCAGTAGAGAAATGTTTAGTAGATAAATGTCTGCTTTAGTAGAGCAATGTTTAGTAGAGCAATGTCTGTTTCAGTAGAGAAATGTTTAGTAGAGCAATGTCTGTTTCAGTAGAGAAATGTTTAGTAGAGCAAAGTCTGTTTCATTTTCTCTGAAAAAGAGAGTGTGAGTGAAATAAGAGAGAAAACGGTCAAATAGAAACGGTAGTAAGTAGCAAAATGTTTGTGTGTAAAAAGATTAATTAATCTACTTAACTAATAAAATCTGTGTTCCTTTCCCTTTTCTGGCCGGCGAGAGATGTAAAAGTTTTTTATGGGGCTGTTGAAGATGTCTTCTTGATGTTTTCCTTTCCTTCTTATTCTCTTGTGTATTGGCTGAGTCTGCGACGGACCTGTCTGTCGGTTCTTTGGGCTCTCTGATCTATGCGCCTTCCTTCCTGACTTAACCGGTCAAGGGACGTCCTTAAGTAGTGAATCTCGTCATGTGACAGGCTCCGAACGTCATTTTCATTTTCTAGGTTTGAAAAAAAATTGTCTGGCGTCATAGATCAATTTACTATTTCCTATTCAATCAGCATCCATAATCTTAATTTTCACACCGACTTGTGAAATGTCTGGGGTTTTTTAAAATGTTTTAAATCGTTCTGATCCTTTTTTTGCGGGTGTGCAATTTTACTTTTTGCGTTTTAGTTAATTGTTGGGTGATATAGGATTTCTATCCTATAAATACCATTCTAAAAACAAAAACTTCAAATACATAAAAAAAATTAATTATTTTAAAAATACGATGGCTTGACGATTTGTAGTAAACTATTCAATTTTTGATTAGTTAATACAGTCTTCATTCAATAACTGCCAGAAGACTTTATAGAATTTTTAAAATATTTTGAAATCTTACAAATTATTATATATATATACATATATATATATGTATATTAAAATAATTTTAAAATTTCATTATTCTTTGAAAGTTTATATTGGAGGTTGTCACATATTCCTGTAACTGCTGCTCGCAATTGGGGTCCCAATGAATTTGTATATGGGCATGTGTGTGTATATATACATATGTATACGTGAGAGATAATTCCGTGCGCAGCCGGGTGCTACCTTTAAATAAAATGAGAGAATCATTTATGAATGTATGTGTATGAGAGAAATCATGTATGAATGTATGTCTGTGAGAGGATCATGTATGAATGTATGTCTGTGAGAGAATCATGTATGAATGTATGTCTGTGAGAGAATCATGTATGAATGTATGTCTGTGAGAGAATCATGTATGAATGTATGTCTGTGAGAGAATCCTGTATGAATGTATGTCTATGAGAGGATCATGTATGAATGTATGTCTATGAGAGAATCATGTATGAATGTATGTCTATGAGAGAATCATGTATGAATGTATGTCTATGAGAGAATCATGTATGAATGTATGTCTGTGAGAGAATCATGTATGAATGTATGTCTGTGAGAGAATCATGTATGAATGTATGTCTGTGAGAGAATCATGTATGAATGTATGTCTGTGAGAGAATCCTGTATGAATGTATGTCTGTGAGAGAATCCTGTATGAATGTATGTCTATGAGAGGATCATGTATGAATGTATGTCTATGAGAGAATCATGTATGAATGTATGTGTATGAGAGAATCATGTATGAATGTATGTGTATGAGAGAATCATGTATGAATGTATGTCTGTGAGAGAATCATGTATGAATGTATGTCTGTGAGAGAATCATGTATGAATGTATGTCTGTGAGAGAATCATGTATGAATGTATGTGTATGAGAGAATCATGTATGAATGTATGTCTGTGAGAGAATCATGTATGAATGTATGTCTGTGAGAGAATCATGTATGAATGTATGTCTGTGAGAGAATCATGTATGAATGTATGTCTATGAGAGAATCATGTATGAATGTATGTCTATGAGAGAATCATGTATGAATGTATGTCTGTGAAAGAATCATGTATGAATGTATGTCTGTGATAGAATCATGTATGAATGTATGTCTGTGAGATGTGCATGTATGAATGTATGTCTATGAGAGAATGTTATGAATGTATATATAGAGAATTCTATGGATGTATGTCTGTGAGAGAGAATGTATATAGATACATGTCTATGAGAAAATCATGTATGAATGTATGTCTATGAGAAAATATAGATAAATATATGAAAGAATTCTGTATGAATGTATGTCTGAGAGAATCATGTGGATACATGTATATAGAAAGATGTATATGCATGAATGTATGTCTGTGAGAATCATATGTAGATATATACAGAGAGAATCATGTATGTATGTCTGTCTATGAGAGATCTCTTGAATGTATGTCTATGAGAGAATCATGTATGTATGTATGTCTATGAGAGAATCATGTATGTATGTATGTCTATGAGAGAATTCTGTATGAATGTATGTCTATGAGAGAATGTATGAATGTATGTCTATGAGAAAATCATGTATGAATGTATGTCTATGAGAGAATCATGTATGTATGTCTGTCTATGAGAGAATCCTGTATGAATGTATGTCTATGAAATCATGTATATGTATATATGAGAGAATTCTGTATGAATGTATGTCTGTGAGAGAATCATGTATGAATGTATGTCTGAGAATTCTGTATGAATGTATGTCTGTGAAAGTATGTATGAATGTATGTGTATGAGAAAATCATGTATGAATGTATATATAGAAAATGTATGTATGAATGTATGTGTGAGAGAATCATGTATGAATGTATGTGTATGAGAGAATCCATGTATGAATGTATGTCTATGAGAAAATCATGAATATATATAGAAAATCATGTATGAATGTATCTATGAGAGAATCATATGTATGTCTGTCTATGAGAGAATCCTGTATGAATGTATATAGAGAGAATCATGTATGTATGTGTATAAAGGACTCATATAGATATATCTATAGAAGATATATATGTATATGAAGGAAAATCTGTATGAATGTATATATGAAGATATGTATGTATGTATGTATGTCTATGAGAGAATCATGTATGAATGTATGTCTGTGAAATCATGTATGTATGTATGTCTATGAGAGAATCATGTATGAATGTATGTCTATGAGAGAATCATGTATGAATGTATCTATGAGAAAATCATGTGTGAATGTATGTCTATGAGAGAATCATGTATGTATGTATGTCTATGAGAGCATCATGTATGAATGCGTGCGTAAGTATGAATGATAAAACGAAATAAATTTCAGTTCAAAATTCTAACGAAAATAATGTATAAAAGTATTAAGCCTTCAGAAAAACTAAAGGTGGGTGAGTGTGATTAAAATAATATAACTGAACTCCGGTCATAAAATGAGATATTTGTATAAACTTCTTCCGAAAAAAATGACTACTTTTCTTTTCTTTTTTTTTTTTTTTTATGGTGACGAATAAAGACCCGGGCTATTTTTATAAGTGGGAATGTTGTTAGTGTTACACCGAACGAGATCAGTGCGCTTGATGTCGAACAATAATGCCGTCTCTTTTCAATGTTCGTTTGCGTGGTGGATTCTTTGCCAAGTCCCGATTAGAAGTTGTCAGTTTTGTTTTTGTCTTACTCGTGATCCATTTTATTTTTTGGTTCTGTTATTGTCGTCTCCTACCACACATTTATCCCGACAAAGAATGGACAGAGATTGGTTACATTGTCCCTTGTTTCTTGATATTGTTTTCCTATTTCAACATTATGCTCAACATTTGCATGATTCTCATCAAAGACACAACAAGCGGGTCGCATTTTCTACCTTCCGTTCGAAGACCTTCATGGATCTTTTGCAGTTCTTGCATTATTAATTCACCCCCAAGATCTTACCATTGTGAATTCTGTGACAGGTAATTTTTTTAAATAATTTTTTTCTTTTTCTAATTTTTAAAAATTTATTCGGGTACCTGCAAACTTTAAAGTCCAAAGTAACTCGATATTAAAATGAAAACTCTTTCTTGAAGCTTTTAATTTCAAGCTAATAAATTTAATTTCCAATAAACAAAAAAATACTGTATTTCTTAACTAAATTAAATTTTTTGAAGTGAAAAATGTTTAGATATTATTAATTCAGTATATTTGAAAAGAATTTTAATTTAATTTTTAAACTTCCTCAGATAAAGAAGAAACAAATGACTAAAAAGACCGGAGAGTATAGCGGCCGAAACTTTGTGACTAGTTCAAGCACCAACATAAAGCCTTAAAGGCAACAATTTGAATATAACAATTTATGTTGATTGAATGAAAAATTTTGAATATGTTACAAGTATTTTGAAATGTTTTAAAACATTTAATAAAAAATACTTTTTTTTACTTTTTGTCTTTCCTCTGAGTTAAAGAATAAGAAACAAAACATTTTATGATTTTTTTATTAAATTTAGGGCTTTTTTCATGTGACGCTGTTTGTTAAGGAAAAAATGGAAGTATCGACTACAGAGAAAATGCTTTTTTAAAAAATGCTTCCTCACTCATATGTAAATAAAAAAAGGAAGTTTTCTGATAGTTGATAAAATTAAATGACCTGTTTTCTAAAAATGTGGGCGGCTTTTTTTTCTTTTAAAACTAAAATAAAACAAACTATCAATTTGCAATCTTTTTTAAACTCTTTTCAAGTCATAATCCACTTTGTCAGTCAAAAACTCAACAAAATAATAATAATGAACTGACAATAGTGAATAGAAAAAAACAAAAAAGCATTTTTATAGGGAAAGGTTGAAAAATCAATAAAATTCGGCCGTTTGAGGTCGAAGGAGTCATACGCCTTTTTTGTTCATCGCTTTTTGTTTTTTCAATAAAAAGTTTAAAAAGGAATACATTTTTACATTTTTCGAATTTTTATAAATTTTTCAAAATATCAGAACAGTTTTTGTATCGATATTATTTTGCTTTAATTTGTTTGAATCTTCTTTGTCTGATCGATTTTTTTTTTTAAATAATCCTGACAATTCAAATAAACTAAAAAGAAAGTTGATTGAGGTTTTTTGTGCATTTTCCTCAAACTCTTACATAATTTTTTTTTTTTTTTTACATTTTAATTTATATTTATAAATGAATACGACACCTTTTTTAATTGAAATCGATCAAATGATTTGGGAGAGATTTTTAAAATCAGTATTTATCTCTATTCATAAACTACAAATTATTACGGAAATTGAAACATAAATAATAAATTAAATTTTATACTCCTTCAAAAACACCACACTCAGATTATTTTTAACTGACTTTAAATTTATTAAACAGTTTTAATAATAGTACACTAACTAATCATAATCGTAAAACCTAAAGGTGGATGGGAAAACTAGTACAAGTACAGTAAGTTTTTTTGAGAGAAAAAGGAAAAAAATGACGTCTCAATGTGGCCATTGTTCATTTAAATGACAAGTAGGAGTTAACATTTAAAAAGATGAGCTGGTGACTACAACATGCATGTCAATATTTTCTAGTTGCCATGGTGATGTCAGCTGGAATAGGAAGTTGTACGTTAAGTTCACAATGTATTTCTTTCTGTTTAACAATTGCTTACTGGTCAAAAAAGAAAGAAAGAAAAAATAACGAAATGATATTTAATTTCTGTATTGATCGGTGCTTCTACCGAGCTAAGTGTATCTGTGCACTCTGCTTAGGATCAATCATCAATATTGTCATTCCCTGGTACTTCTGCTAAGGATCAGTGTACACTGTAGTTTGTGCATTCTAAAATGTGCTACACAGACCTACATTAATGTAGGTACTGCCACAGACTTCCTTTAAAAAAAAATTAAATAAAATTTTAATTCAAATAATATATGAAAGGGCACACAGCAGTAATTTCAAAATTCTCTCTTTAAACTCCAGCTTGTCCTAAAGAGTTGTCTCCAAGTTTATTCTATCAGTAAATTTAAAGATTAACTTAAATTCTTCTGAACCAATTACCTTTTTTAACCTTTACATTTTGTTTAAAAAAGAATGAAAACAATGTTTTATTGTGAGATCATAAGTCAAAAGAAAATATTATAATAAATTCTACCCCTGTCCGAAAAAGCATGTGATCAATGTACACTACAACCACTTTTTGTTGTATTGAAATTTTAAAGGGGGGCATGTTAGTGTTTGATGTTGGTTTACTTTGATTTGTGTCAGGTGTTAATGTGATGTGTGTGTGTGTGTATGCGTATATATATATATATATATATATATAATGTTAGTCATCCACATACAAACCCATTTGTATGTGGATGACTAACAGAATCGAACCTCAACCGATTTGATGTCAGTCGGAGTGCCTACTCCCTAAGCCATTATGTAAGTCCTTAAACTTAATAAAGTTTTTCTGTCTAAATATTTATATGACTGGCAGTATAGCCCAGTGTTGCTATGGTGTAATGAAAGCTTTAAAACTAATCCATGGTCCTGGAGCTCAGACTCTTTGGACATTGACACAAAAGACTAAAAAGCAATAGTTGTTTCCGGTTAAAGCGAAACCGTAGACTGAAAGAAAAATGAATGGATGTAAGTCAAATTTTGATTTCCTGGTATCGATATCAAATAAGTTGTTTTTGTCGTAAACTGAATTTTGAAGACTAAATAAGTCCTCTGAGTAAATGGTATCATGGCTGAGACTAAGAACTACAATTATACCTACTGAGAGCCAAACCCGAAACAAAAACTAAAATAAAAGGGCTGAAAAAAATCCAGACATACAGGCAGATAAACAGACACACACGCAAACATCTTGCCTTTTTTATATATATATATATATATATATATATATATATATATATATATATTATAGATTTTCTGCACTATTGTAAGAATTGCAATAGTTGAAACTTCTGAATATCGTTTCTTATGTCTTTAACTATTAGTGTATCAAATTTAATTAAAATCGGACCACTCCTTCTATAACCGAATTTTTTTTTATTTTTGATATTTATCAGGAGTGCCTTGACACAAAACCTAGCTAAGAACACTCGCAGACGCTTATAGTAGAACTGTGTAAATTTTCAAGAAAATTGGTTCAGCCGTTTCAGAGTCTATAGGTAACGGACACACACACAGTTCCATTTATAAATAAGTTTAGATTGAGATTATTTCTGTTTAGAGTGCATTTGTTTCCCAATTTTTTCATAAACTCTTAATTTGTAAAAAATTTAACATCTGTTTAATTAATATTGTATTATAATACAAAACAAATTATCGGATATATGTAAGTTAATGGATATTCTTTTATGAATTTTTTAACCATAATCTATGGAGAACATTTTAAAACGTTTGCATATGACATTTATTTAATAGATTTTTTTTCCAAAGACATTTAATAATTTAAATAATCCCCAATCCACCTCTTTAAATAACAAGTGTATTGTTTTATGCATTCAAATGTAAATCATTTTCATAACAATGACTCAACATTGCCTGATGATGAGGTAAAATCTTGATACAGATATTTCAGAATCACAATGTAAATTAAACTAATTTTAAATGAAAAACAAAGTGTGTGTGTGTGTGTGTGTGTGTGTGTGTGTGTGTGTGTGTGTGTATATATATATATATATATATATATATATATATATATATATATATATATATTTATTGGGTGATTATGCCTCGAAAGTGATTTGACTGACTGGGCAGATGATTATTCCACAGTAGGTTGCCATTAGACTAAACTATCGCCCAGTTCACACTCCACCCACATCTATTGAACAGGTGTAGAGGCTCATCCCTTGTTCCCTGTTTAGGATGTAGTTTCCGGGTTTCTCTTTTCCAATCCCAGCTTTCTCTTTTCCAATGTTTTCATTCTTACGTAGCCCCCTGTGCTTCAGTGGCATTACCGCCTTGCTTGGGGTGATACGATTAAAAAAAAAAAAAAAAAAAAAAAAAAAAAAAAAAAAGTAGACTGGTTACCAGCCAAGGCTATAGAACCCAATCTGTCCTATTACTTGACTCATAGCTACAAAGGGAAAGAGATGTATTATATTATTCAGTAAAAGTTAGTGGGGGATCAGTTTATTACTTCATAAAAACAGGAAACCTATCCCCAACTTTATGACCAGTAAAAGCTTTAATCATGATTCCAACTATTATATTCAGTCAGTCAGTTAAGTGCCATCTGTGATACACACTTTGGGCGATCATGTCTCGAAAGAGAAATTACTAACTGGGCAGGAGATTATCCCGCAGTAGGTTGCCATTGCTTTCTGCAGTAGACTAGTTGCCAACCAAGGCTATAGAACCTAATCTGTCCTATTATTTAACCCATAACTAGAGGGAAGATTGAAAAGAAATATATAGGAAGACAGTTGTGTTAAGAAATGTAGTGTATGTGTTCAAAGAGTTATTTCAGCTTGGCAGTTTCAAAGTATGTGTCAGTCAGCGCATCCGAATGGGTGAAGCTTAGACTGGCATGGAATCTTGTGGCATTTGAAAACTCGCTGGTTGAAGAGACGGAATCCACAGTTTATATATGTATCAATCCGGCTCAACTTTACTGTGTGGAAAAGCTTTGTGTCTTGTGCTGAAATTTCTATTAGAGAGAAATGACCAATCAAAACGCAAGCTTTTGTAAAAATTAAGGAAGCTGGTTGGAGCCACCTTCTACCAAAAAGTACACAAATTTTGATTAGATAAAATCAACTGATTGGTAAATTGTCGCTTAAGCTGCAATTCTTAAATTGTCCTATAGAAACATAGTAGTATTTATTATTCAATGAAATCTAGTTTTTACTAAGGAGAATCTGTAATGTGATTGGTCCCAACCTGGCAGCTCGTCTCCAAACCACTTTCTCATCGACGAGATGTGGCTTCCCTCTGTCTCTTCTACAAATATTTTCATGGCTTCTGCTCCGAAGAACTTAGGTCACTGGTGCCTCCTTCATAAGAATTTACTTGAGCAACCAGACTGGCATCAAGGTCCCACCCCATTACAGTTAGATCAACCAAATGCAGGTGGCAATTCTACTCTAGCAGCTTCCTTTCTCATGCTTTTCGCCTGTGGAACTCCCTTCCATATACTTGCTTTCCTGACAATTACAACCTCCAAGAATTTAAATGCAAAGTCAATTCCCATCTCTTATCCATTGAAGTCTAGCCCTTTCCACATCACCCCGTGTATCTTGGTTCTTTTCCTTTCTCTACCTTCATAACTGTCTTCATTCCTGTGTTCACATCCTTCTCTTGCCTTTTCTCTTTCACTCCCTGTAGCTGGTCTTCACTCCTTTCCTGTCTAAAACTTTAACTCTCTTATGTAGCCCCCTGCACATCAGTGGCAGTACCGCCTTGCTTGGGGTGAAATGATTTACAAAAAAAAAGTGTGAGTGAGTTTTGTTTAATGGCATATTAACCTCTGTGGGTCATTTAATGCCAAAATGGTGGAGTTTTAAGGTATTTTTTTAAATGTTCGGTTATAGTGAGTAATTTAATTTAGTCAGATTTTAACAAAAATTTTGTTTTTATAGATCCATCTATCGCCCACTTCACACTCTACCCACGTCTATTGAACAGGTTAAGAGGCTCATCCCTTGTTCCTTGTTTCCAGGTTTTCTCTTTTCCAATCTTTTCACTATTACGTAGCCCCCTGCACATCAGCGGCATTACTGCCTTGCTCGGGATGATACGATTAAAAAAAAAAAATTTTTAGTTTATTTTAGAAAACTGATAATGTATTCTAGTTTTGTATGCAAAAATGTTTTGCTGAGAATTTTTTTTTGTTCAAAAATGTATATTTTTCTATAAAGTCTATTTTTATATATATATATATATATATATATATTTTAATTCAGATACTTCAATCCAAGGGAAAAAAGCAGGAAGGTAAATTCCAAAAAACCCGATCCTAATTAATATTAAAAATTTTATTTTAATATTAAAAAATGATACAGGAAGAGAGCTCCATGTAATAAAATATTACAGAGCAAATATATATATTAAAAAAGGATTAATTCAAAGATGTTGAATGGCCATTTCGATATGAAGATCCCCACGGGGGATAACCCATCACCTCAGCAACAGAAAAATCCTTTAAAGGATTTTTCTGTTGCTGAGCTGATGGGTTATCCCCCGTGGGGATCTTCATATCGAAATGGCCATTCAACATTTTATTTATATATATATATATATATATATATATATATATATATATATTTTTATAATAGTATTTTTATACTTTCATAGTGTTTTGACCCCAGTTTAGGGGTTAACTATTTGGCAATAGCTGGGACCCTAACAGGTGCTACCACTCCGGGTGAACCTGGGAACAACAGCAATTAAGAGGTGGTTCCATGCTCCTCACAACCTCCCAATCAGAGGCTTTACTGCTGGATTCAGTTTACCGTATACCCAGGACCCCCCCCCTCCCAAAAAGACTTAAATGCAAGTTTCTGTGTGAGGGATACCGCACAGGAGCGCACAGTGAAAAAAAATAAGGAACTTGCCGTGACTGAAAAATGCAAACACATTTCAGTTGCAGTTCAAGAAGATTTTTATGTGTTTCTTTGAATCCTAAATAGTGGTTCCCAAACTTTTTTTACCTCTGGGCCTCATTTTCAAAATAAAAATTTGCTTTCGCCTCGCCTAATTTTATGTGATAAAAAGACCTTTAAAAACAAAAAAAAAATAGAGAAACGGTTAAAGGGAGATAACTGCGGATTCAAAATCAGAACGTTATCCTTGATAACCTTCTTTTCTTTATGCTTCATATAATGAAAAAATATCACAATGATAAAATTTGTCAATTTTTTTTTTTTTTTTTTAATAATCATATCGCCCCAAGCAAGGCATTTTACTGTCACTGTTGTGCAGGGGGTTACATAGGAGGAAAGTTATAAGAAAGACTGACAGGTTATAGGGGGTGTCAGGAACTGGGTAAGAGAAGGACGAGAATATTGATGAGAGTGTAATGGACAGAGAAAGGAGCATGAGAGAGAGGATGCAGGTTAGTCAGATAGGAGATGGTTATTGACTTTACATTTAAATTCTTGGAGAATCTGTCGGGGAAGCAAGTAAACGGAAGGGAATTCCACAGGCAGGAAGTGCAAGAGAAGCTGATGGAGTAGAATTTGCGTTTACATTTCATTGGTTTATTTATAATTATTATTTTTACTGAGATTCATGTATGCAATTCCAAGTAATCGGTATTAATATTTTAAATTTTGAAATCATTTATTTATGGCATATGAATTTTGTAAACTGTTTCTTAATATTTGATTGTCTTTGAATCATTCCATCTCACCTGCTATTTGATGGGGACATCACACATATGCACCTCAGACACCAGAAACACAAAGGACAAATTAATTTGAAAATACACTGGCTAAGACAAACAAATAATCATGAGTAATACACAGCAATCCCATTGTGCAGTCAATGCTGCATACTGCAAAGTTGTGCCTCTTCCCAGAAAATGTGGCTGCTTTTATGAAACCTTAAACTTTAGCAAGTTGGCTAGCAAAAAAAAATATGATTTGCATAACTAATGCAACTCAGTTCGAATGGTGGACTATCTCATGGGAAAACTGATAAACACTTTCTTTCTTCCAAACCTGATGTTCCAGGGTTCGCACCAGTTCTTTTCTGGTAGGGTAGCCATGTGCTTTCTGCAGAGACATCACACTGAACATTGTCTCTTTAATCGACCGCAGCAGGTAATGTTATCAATATTGATTGGCTGCTTTGTCTACATTTCATATCTACTACACAAGTGGTAATAAGGTAATAAACATTTGTTTTACAAAATCATTCCAGGAATTGTCACACCTCATATGTTTTCATCAGGTTGCACGCTTATTAATATACCTACAGATGTGTACATAATTGAATCTGCAACTTAATAATGACAAAATTTTTTATTTTGTACAAAACATATTTATTTTTCAACATAATCTCTTTTGCCGATGGACTTAGTAGTGAATTTAAACACAAATATTGGCTAAAATCTATGTACCATGTTTTGCAATAATTGATACAGCCACATGTAGAGTTAGTAGTTGTTTGAGTCCAACAAGAACAGTGAACTTTTATTGTTACTTGGAAAGTTGTCAGTCAAGGAAAAGAAAGGTTGGCTATTATGTGCATATCTTTACTTTGCACAACTTGTGGGTATCATTTTATAGACGTGGTCAAACATGCTGCAAATAAAATATGATCTATCTAAATCTAAACTTATTTATAAATGGAACTTTGTCTTGGTGTATTCGTTACCTATAGACCCCGAAGCGGCTGAACCAATTTTCTTGAAAATTTACACAGTTGTACTATAAGCGTCTGTGAGTGTTCTTAGCTAGATTTTGTGTCGAGGTACCCCGATAAATATCGATAATCAAAAAAATCGGGTTATAGGAGTTGTCCGATTTTAATCAAATTTGATACACTCATAGACAAAGACATAGAAAACAATATTCAGAAGTTTCAAGGTTGCAGTTCTTACAATAGTGCAGAAAATCGATTATATATATAAAAGGCAAGATGTTTGTGTGTGTGTCTGTTTATCTGCCTGTATGTCTGTATTTTTTTTTTTTTTTCAGCCCTTTTATTTTAGTTTTTGCCTCAGATTTGGCTCTAAGTAGGTATAATTGTAGTTCTTAGTCTCAGCCATGATACCATTTACTCAGAGGACTTATTTAGCCTTCAAATTTCAGTTTACGATGAAAAAATTTATTTAATATCGATACCAGGAAATCAAAATTTGACTTACATCCATTCATTTTTCTTTCAGTCTACAGTTTTGCTTTAACTGGAAACAACTATTGCTTTTTAGTCTTTCATACCAACATCCAAAGAGTCTGAGCTCCAGGATCATGGATTAGTTTTAAAGCTTTCATTACACCCGAGCAACACCGGGCTATACTGCTAGTTGCTTCATATTTCATTGTTTATTTACATCATCATTAGAGGTTTGTTTTAAAATTGATAGTGGATAAATTATTCATTTATATAAATTTTAAAAACTTAGTATTATTTTATTTACTTTCTTCTTTTTTTTTTCTTTTAGGTGTATTCTAAAAAGAGACCACCATTGTGTCTTTCTTGGTACCTGCATCGGTTACAGTAACTTTCGTTATTTTTTTATGCTAGTACTTCACACCTGGCTAATCTGTTTCTACCTGACTTTACTGAATGTACCCTACACTTTGCAGTTGTTGGGCGGATTCTCCTTTTCATACGTTTTCAGCGTGATGATACCCTTATTGGCCTGGCTCTTTGGGGTGTTGCCGTCAGCATACCTGGTGGCCAGTTTTGTCACTGGCATTTGTTCCCTAATTTTTGTTGGTATGTTTAGCTGCTTTGTCTATCATTGCCAAAATGTTTACAGAGGCCGAACAACGTACGAACGTCGTCTTCGCAGCCATGAATATGATCTCGGATGGAAAAGAAATTTTCTAGAAGCTCTCGGTTATAAATACTACCTTACCTGGATATGTCCTCTGCTGAACTCGCCTTTGCCTGGAAATGGAATTGATTTTCATAAAAAATCTACATTTGAAGCCACAAAGACAATGTAAGCTCTAGACAGTGGCGTTTTTTACTGCTTGAAAAAAAACTCACTTTTCCATACTTATTTTCAGGGACTTTCTCATTAGAAAGAAAAAAATCATTGACTTTGAAAATCTTGTTTGGATCAACCATTTTGTGCCTCTTTTTTTTTTTTTCTTTTTTTTTTCCTCCCCAAAACAAGATCATTTTTTTTTTAATTTAAAATATGTGTTACTATAAAAATTAAAATAACAATTCTTTTGTTATTTTAATTTTATTTTTGTGTCAGTCTGTGTTACTAAGCTCTTCCCCTAAGCAAAATTACATATATGAACATAAATATATCATGGACATTCTGTCTAGGTAGGCAGTGCCTATCCTAAATAAATTAGATGGGCAGCTACATTTTTCTTCTGTGGAATAACATGCACCTAATCCAAGAAAATTATGAAAATAAAATGGAAGATTTTTTTTTTTTTGTAGATTTACTACATAAAGGTCACAAACTGCCTACCCTGAGTAATTACTGATGGCACATGCCTGAGACGTATGTGTGTGTATGTAGACTTAATCTTTAATTTGATATCAGAATATGTTTATAAAATTTTTGCTAATCAGCTTTTTGTAACTTTTACATTACATCAATCACACTGCTTTGAAATTATTTCCAATGTTGCTTGGTCCTTGAGGTTCAGTTTTCTTCAAAATCATTTCAGTATCATCAGTTTTACTTACGTATTTTAAAGTTTCTTCGTTAGTAAGCATTTATTTCTTATCCTTACTTAGAAAAATGGTGTACACCCTGAAAATGTAAATGGATGTAACTTCTAAATTTGTCAATCCTATAATTCTTAATAAACCACAGAATCAGTCAGTTAAGTGCCATACGTGAAACATGCTTGGGCGATCATGTCTCAAAAGAGACATGACTGACTGGGCAGAAGATTATCCCGCAGTAGGTTGTCATTGCTTTCTGGGTAGACTGGTTGCCAACCAAGGCTATAGAACCAATCTGTCCTGTTATTTAACCCATAACTGGAAGGAAGAGATGGGTTAATACCTTTCCCAAGGGTATTTGTGCATAAGTGAATGCAATGAATTCGACTGGAGTTTGAACTCAGCTCTCCGATTCCTCGTTCCGAGCCGATATCCACTGCGCCACAACACACATAAAAAAGCAAAAAATCACTACCCTCTCAGGAACTATTTTTTGTGGCTTACATAAAACTACAAAATCAAGTGAAAAAGGAAAGAAAAATATTGACTTTACACAGTATTATATATTGTACTGAAACAATGACGTACCAAAAGAAAAAAGTTCCTTGACTTTATCCATAAATCAGATTCAAAAACAAGAACACTTTTGCAAAAATAGTTTTCAGAAGACTGCAATTGCCAAAATATTGCAAGTGGGATCATAATTAAAATAAAAATCTTTGACCATCCGAAACCAATTAAAAATTTTGATAAACAACAGTGAGTTCATGGAATTATTCAACAAATTTCAATTATTACTGTCATCTCGAACAGTTTCAGTCTATATTCCTGAGATGAGGTATTGTAACTATTTACACCATGCAGGCTGTTCTGGAAGGAAAAGGGGGATTGCTGCCCTCTGTAGGATGAAGTTGAAACAGAGAACATCAATACAATATGGAAACCAGTAATAGAGTGAGCTAGAGTAAAAGAACAATAACAAAAAATTGTAATATAAGACATTAAGACAGCTCTGGTCTTAATGATTAAGCTCGGGTAAGACATTGGGTTTATCACTCTCTGATGTCCCTAAAGACACATGGCCAAGTGGATAAAAGCATTGGTTCAGTGATCCAATAGTTGTTACATAAAAATAAACATTTCTAGAAAAATATACATTTTTGAAGGAAAAATATTATCAACAATACATTTTTGAAAAAAAAATTATTACCATAACACATTTTTGAAGGAAAAAAAATATTCTCAGCAAAACATTTTTTAATATCAAACTAGAAGACATTTTCAGTTTTCTAAAATAAAAAAAGAGTAAGAATAAAAAATTTCATTAAAATCTGACTAAATCAACCTTCTAACTGTAACTGGACATTAAAAAAAATACCTTAAAACCCCCACCTTATTGGCATTAAATAACCGAAAGAGATTGATATGCCGTTAAACAAAACTCAAACTCAACTTCCTGTGGGAAAAGCCACTTCTGGGTGGCGATATAATAATACTGTACATTTAATTAAAATATATTTTAAAAAAATAAAGGATAAACTTTTTCCATTGCCCAATTTAAAAATTATTTTGCATCTGGTATGATTGTTGCATAACTCTAAAAAACTCAATTCTTAAAATGATATCCTGTTTGAAATCACATGACTTCATATTGAAACTGCACAATTCTTCATCACATATTTCTCCCATTATCCTTGTCCGATATATTGTTGTTGTCAGCATCCGCACGCATCTGAGCATTAGAATCGTCATCTTTTCTTAACCCTCCCCAGGTGGCGGTGATGGAAATGTCTGTGAACCAAAGAGTTTGACAAGGCCATTCACGTGAATTTGATCTTGGTGGACAACTCTGCACAACACAAACACTTGGCCAAAAGCACCTCCCTTGCAGCAATTGAAGCAGGCAAGATCCGGCAAATCTGGTTGTATCAAGCTGCGTGTGTGTGTATATATATATATATATATATATTTTCTAAACATATACTGTTAAATATAAAAGACAATGAATATCGATTATGTTTAATCATGAGCAGTTCTAAACATCGTATTTTGGCTTTAATTTCAGGTGAAAATAGACAAAAATTCTCCAACATTTGGATAATTTTTTTATTAAGTTGGTTCTAAGCTTTCAGCTCACATGAGCCATCTTCAGAGAGTTTACAAGGATGTTAACATAAAAACATCAACTATCAGCGATGATTTTATATTGTGTTGACATAAAATTTTGCTAAGCAACAATAACAGTTACCAAAAATAGCAAACGCAGTTCGTAAATTTGTAATGCGGTTCTATGACATCACACCGTGTGAGAGCTCGAAATGATAACAGAACCATATATTTGAGTGCAATGTAATGTGCTATGACCAGATTTAAACGTGATTTTATTAAGTGTAGGTTAACCCACACTTAATAAAATCACATTCATTTTCTCATATATTTAGCTATTTGTTATTTCATTGTAAAAATAACCATTTACGCTTTCTTTTTTGTCATTGATTTTGATTACAAAACCTTTTAGTCATGCCATTTGGGAATAGCATGAATTGGAATAAACAAAAACATGTCCTCAGCCATAACTTGCTCTCATTTTAGGATCCTGTGTTGCCTTTTTAAGACTTTGACCTTTGTAAGAAAAACTCCCAGGTTATATAGTGGGAGTTGAAGTCATCAAATGTAAACACAATGAAACCCTCTCACAGCTTTTCACTGATCAGACAATAATACCTAACAATGCATGTCTATTCTTGTCCATGTCAGTGTGCACTAAAAACTGGGAAGGACCCCTTGCATGTTCACAAGGAAACGAATGGTGAAAATAAATGGCACACCAAGAAACAAATACCCAAACTCTGTCTCCAATATATTTTGTTGTTTATTCAGGGCTTCATTTGCTCAACCTGGTTTAGTGATACTGAAAGGCAACTTCTGACTAATGGATCAGTGTTTTCCCTTCAACCAACGAAAACTCTAAATTTTTTTTTTTTAACCATGCCCTCTCTATCTCAACATTACAACACAACTGGCAGCCTTGGAACTACCTCAACTGTCTGTTTTCATCTGGTAAAAGGCAGCCTGGTACTCTTTCAAATGACAGTCTGTCCTATGCCAAGCAGAGCCCAGAACTTTCCTTACTCCCAACTGGTCCCCTTAATAGATACTAGCGGAACCTGTTGAATTTCCATGGAAGGATAATTATGATTTCCTGAAAAATTTTTACTTTGTCATACTACAAATGATAGTAACGTCTTCAAACATAAAGGTATTGGATAATAAAATAACGATAACACAAAGTGTAATTTTATTAAAATATCTATAAAAGTAATGTCCATAGAAGCTACTTTACTGTAATCTGATATTAAGCGGTATATGCACAGACCATAACCAAAATACTGTACGCTATTTTGTGAGAGATTTTGAAAGAGAAATTTTTTTTTTCTTTTTATTACTGAAAAATCATGGCTCCTATGTCCATTGTAAACAGAAAAGACCAACTGAGTAATGGCCAAGGGTGTAGAGGCTAGAAATTTCGTTATTAGGTCACAGGATATGACAACAAACCTACCTATTTTTATTATATTGTACAGTACACACATATACACACACAATTACCACTACAACCACCAGCTTAAGCTGCTACAGATACAGTAATGCTATAGGCTCTCTCCTCCTACTCTCTCACTCTTTACTACCCTTCTGTTTGGCAAAGGTGAGAGAAAAGTTGAGGAGAGTAAAAAGATAGAGGGGAAGGAAAAGCTCGTGTAGAGAGTGTGTGTGTAACAGACAGAGGAACTAAGTAACTAAGGAAGGAACAAGCAGAATTATTATATAGATAGACCCATGGCCATAAATCTTCAATATCCAGTTTGTTAATACTTGATCCCTGAAATTATCATTTACTTATCTATTATTTTATTCTCTTTTGGTCAAGTGGGTGGCTGCCTTGATGACTCCATCCCACACAGCTTATTGCTTAAGACTGAGATAAAATCCCACACCATCCCTTTCCATGCGGTTGTCTCACTGAAAAACTTGCTTAACTGTTGCAGGGTATGTCTATCTATTTCGTTGTGATGAAAAACAACAAGAAAGGAATAGTCATGAATGATGAAATTAATTTGGCAAAAAAAATCAAAATCTTTTTTTTTCTTATGATTTGAATTCATTTTTACATCTGACGACATCACAAGTTTCATGTCCTGTTATGTTTGCTTAAAGTTCTTTAAAAAAATGGTTTGTATTTTTTTCAATTCGCTTTCTCATCTTTGTATTTTTAGTCCCAACATTTTCAGAGAATACAACATAAACATTCTCAAAATATCTATGAAAAAGGATGCTGGCCTGAATAATTTCCAGAACAGATTTCCTGTTTTATCTTTGAAGATTTCAAGTTTAAATGCATCCAAATTGAATGTCTGCTTTGCAAATTTATATTTTATTTGATTTTTATAAAAACAAATTAATCTCGAAAATGGTTTTGTGCTTAATTCTCCTCTTTTTTTTTTTTTTTTTCATTTTGAGGATTTGGATTGGATTAAGAAATTCCACCAACATTGCAACAATTTCTTGTCAAGCCTTTCTTTCAGTGCAAATAAAATGACAAAATGGCACTTGAAATTTCTGTAAGTAACATATTAATTTATGCCAGACATTAGTGTTGACAGTAAAATCATGATTTGGTGAGATTTTTTTTTTTTTTACCTGATGTTGCCAGCATTTAACATTTACAAAAGACTCTGTGATACACACACACACACACACACACACACACACAAAAAAAATTATTTTCAGATAGTGTATTAGTAAATGAATAAAAAGACAAGAATTATTCTTAGATGACATGTTTCGTCCTTTGAGAAAATTTATCAAGGCCAATGTAGAATGTTTTTTTTTTGTTTTGTTTTTTTTGCGCATGTTCATATACAAGAGAAAAGGATGTCAGTGATTTATCAAGGCTTTTAAATGTGAGAACATTCATTAATATTGACCAGATTGTCAATATAAACACATGCAACAAAATAAATCTTATGTTTGTCTTAATAAAGCCTTTCAGAAGATGAAACATATCGGCTAAGAATAGCTTTTCCTCGTTGTCTTATGCATATATATATATATATTTCATTTGTAAATGAGTTATAAAAATTGCCTGAAGATACCAAAAGGTTGAAACCTAGGTTGCAGAAATAACTCATTTCCAGATGAAAAATATTCCAAAACACTATAATATAAATGTATTGAGCACTTTTTAATACAACTGAGTACTGGTCTAATTTAATTATGACCAAAAAACTAATTAATTAAATAATTATATCAGACAAGGCTGAGTGCTTCACTCACAGATTCTCCACCAACTCGACAATGAATTCATCTGGAGTATCTATACCCGACTTCCCACCCCGAACTGACGCCCAACTGAAATGACATCCCCATTACCCCTCAGTGTGCTCTAACATAATTTCAAAACTTGACCAACATAAAGTGAGCAGCGGCGATGGAATCTCAATCATTGCCCTGAAGAAATATTCCCCCTGAACTCTCCTCTGTTCTTTCCAAACTCTATAACTACTGCCTCTCTGCTTCTTGCTTTTCTGCCGGCTGGAAGTCCTTCTCTGTGGATTCAATATATAAAAACATTGGTGAACCCTCTGACCCCTCTAATTATTGCACTATCAACCTCCTACTAATTTCTGGCAAAGTGTTCGAAGCCATCATCAACGCCAAGGTGGTTCAACATCTCAGAGCCCACAGACTCTTCTCCGACAAACAGTATGGTTTTCACTTCACCAGGTCTACTGCTGATATGCTCACGACCATCACTGAGTATATACACCAGGCTCTCGATAAGAATGGCAAAGCCCGAACTGTTACCCTAGATATCTCTTAAGCATTTGACAGTCTGGTATGCTGACCTTCTACACAAGCTGCGAGGCTATAGTATAACTGGACAATTGTTTGACTTGATCCAGTCATTCCTTTCAAATCACACAATGAAGGTAGTATTGAACGGATATGCCTCGCAATACTATCATACAAATGTGGGTGTCCCTCAAGGCTCTATTCTAGGTCCTATGCTTTTCCTTATCTACATTAATGATCTCCCAGATGTAATAAGATCCCAAGTAGGCATATACACTGATGGCACTACAGTTTGCTCTTGCTTCAATCAAAAATCTCCCTAGGCTGACATAGCAAACCTCACTGCTGAACTTTGAAAGGACCTCCAATTCATGGCAGACTGGGGTAAGAAATGGCTTGTGAATTTTAATGCTTCCAAAATGAAGCTGCTATCTATTAGCCATCACAGACAATCACTCCTACCCCCACTAGCATGGATTAGGCTAGTCTCCCGGAAAGCAAAACACTGCATCTCGTTGGGTTAACTCTCACAACAGACCTCAAGTGGAATGACTATATACAATCCATAGCTAAATCTGCTGCTAAAAATGTCAGTTCTCTGTGTAGGTCCAGGAAGTTTTTCCTGTCTGAAACAATCCTGCACATATATAAATCTACCATCTGCCCATGCATTGAATACTGGTCGGGTGCTCCTGCTATCCACCTAGGGGTCCTTGACAAAATCCAACAGCAAATCTGTAAGGTGATCGATCTCGACTTGGCAGCTCAGATAAAGTCACTTTCTCACTGGCGCAATATGGCTTCCCTGTGTCTCTTCTACAAATACTTTCACAGTCTGTTCCAATGAACTTAGGTCATTGGTGCCCCCTGGGTATGAATTTACTCAAGCCACAAGATTAGCAACTAGGTTCCACCCTTTTACTTTGAAACCAATAAAATTTAAATGCAAATTCTACTCCATCAGCTTCTTTTCTTGCACTTCCTGCCTGTGGAATTCCCTTCCATTCACTTGCTTCCCTGACAGCTACAATCTCCAAGAATTTACATGTAAAGTCAATAGTCATTTTGTATCTTACTAACATGCTCCTTTCTCCGTCCACTCCACTCTCATCAGTATTCTCATCCTTCTCTTACCCACTTCCTGACACCCTTTATAACCTGTTCTCTTTCTTATAACTTTCCTATGTAACCACCTGCAAAACAGTGGCAGTAAAACGCCTTGCTTGGGGCGATATGATTATATATATATATATATATATATATATATATATATATAAACATAGTGGTAATCCATGTATACTGTCTTAATATGTATAGGAAAAATTATTAAAATGTTGTGAGTTTAAAAATGTATTTTTTTGACAGTATTTGTTTATTTCTATTATTATATTTTATATTTCAGACCGTCCTCGGTCCTTCATCAGAAACAAATGATTTTAAATTTTAAATATATGGTTAAATATAATATTTAACCATTCTGTCCTTAATCTCAGATTATAACTGAGTATATTTTTACACACACACACACACACACACACACACACACACACACACACACACACACACGATAAAAATATAGTTTTAAGATATACTATATTTAAGAGTAAAAGTACTTAATATCAAGGATATAGCATATGTAAATATAAATACCTATATTGATTAGTATATATAGTCAAACTAAAACACAATATGGTCTGAAAATTGCATTGAATCACAAAACGGACTGTCATCACTGTACTGACTTCAGTGTCTACTTAAATATTTCATTTTATTTGACTGTCAGCAAGAAATTGTTACTTTAATTCCATGGCATTTTTAGTTTGTATTTTTCATTTTTTTTTTGTTTATCAAAAATATTTTGATGTATTTAATTTGATTTTTTTTTGTTTTTTTTTATTTATCAAATAAACTATCTTAAAACAAAACTCTATCTTTTTCCTCTTCATAGTTATTTGTTATATTTGATGGACTTTTGACTTCACCTCCTCTTCATTTTGCATCATTAGATTGGTTGTAATGTTGATCTAAACTTATTTATAAATGGAACTTTGTGTGTGTCCGTTACCTATAGACTCCGAAATGGCTGAACCGATTTTCTTGAAAATTTACACAGTTGTACTATAAGCATCTGCGAGTGTTCTTAGCTAGGTTTTGTGTCAAGGTAACCCCAATAAATATCGATAATCGAAAAAATCTGGTTATAGAAGGAGTGGTCCGATTATAATCAAATTTGATACACTCATAGACAAAGACATAAAAAACAATATTCAGAAGTTTCGAGGTTGCAGTTCTTACAATAGTGCAGAAAATCTGATATCGATACCAGGAAATCAAAATTTGACTTGATTCATTTTTCTTTCAGTCTACGGTTTCGCTTTAACTGGAAACAACTATTGCTTTTTTGTCTTTCGTACCAATGTCCAAAGAGTCTGAGCTCCAGGACCATGGATTAGTTTTAAAGCTTTCATTACACCCGAGCAACGCCGGGCTATATTGCTAGTATTTACTAAGCAAGACTTAAAGCCAAACAAATGGGAAGATTATGTTCCACCAAATGTCTTTATGGGAAAGTTTACTTACCATGAAAAGCAGCCTTTAATAGCCGAGTTTTGTTTAGTCTGAAGCAAAGCCAAACAAGAATTGGGATACAATGGAGTAACATTGTTTAACAAATAAAAAGTAATGTTTGTCTGTCAAGAAATTTGGCATGAAAAATTTTTGATTTTATCTGGGCTTGGACACCCAATTCTGACACTAGTAACAAATAAGAAAAAATTGTCTCAGCCACCAGAGCTCATGATTAATGATCAGTGGAGGGGATAGAATCATTTGGAATGACTGGTTAGGTTTTTCTGGGATGATACAAAATTAAACATTTGTGCTATTTGGGGATTTTTTTTTTTTTTAAAACTCTAGAAATAATGTAATACAAGGCCTAAAGCCACTCAATGTAGAGAGTTACAGTTAGGATGATAATGCTGAATGTGGTGTGTGATATGAAGGGAAAGTTGTAAGGAAACTATAAGGATAGGAAGGAAAGATGACAATTAAACTTTAAGGAAGCAACCATGTGGGAGTATGTTCCACAGAGACAATTCTTGAGGAAAAAGCTGTCATATGAAAGTTTCTTACATTTGAAACATGAGAGGGAAATGAGTATGTTTTGACTCTGTGAAAGTGGCATGACATTTCTTAAATGTAAAGGTCTGAACTGGTTGGTACTAAAAAAATGCAGTTCATCTAAATATTTTCCTATTTCTATGGAAATAGCAATAGATTAGCAAAAGTTTGCAACATTTATCTGTGGGGAAAAACAGTTGCATAGTTGAAAAAAAAAATCTTACCCTCTTCAAGAGCAAGTATAAAATTTTGAACTCTGTCAAAGCTGGAGAATAGAAGCAAGCAACTCCAGTTCAACTATAGTTCAGTCAGTTAAGTGGTATATGTGATACACACTTGGGCGATCATGTCTTTAAAGAGGCATAAGTGACTGGGCAGAAGATTATCCTGCAGTAGGTTGCCATTACTTTCAGTGGTAGACTGGTTGTCAGACAAGACTATAGAACCGAATATGTCTTGTTATTTAGCCCATAACTGGAGGGAAGAGACATTAATACCTTTCCCAAGGGTATTTTCATGTAAGTGAATGTAAGAATTCAACTGGAATTCGAAGTCAGCTCACATTCTGAGCCAATATCCACTGCCCCAAAATGCACATTCAAATATAGTTACAATGCCTTATTTTTGGTCTGATCAGGCAAAAGCCAGATACTTCCTGGAACAACAGAATGAGCAAACTATTTTCCCAGTATCTTTAGCCATGGATTGTATAGATGAGTTTGCAGTGAAGAATTAGCACAAAGGTCAAAGAATTTGGGTAGTGTGCATTTTTTTTTTTTCTCTAAAAAAAATATTGCTGATAATTTTTTTTTTTTTTTTTTTTTTTAACCAAAAATATACTGCTGGTAATATTTACTGGAATTTTTACCGTAAAATTTTATTTTTATACTTTCATAGTGTTTTGACTTAACTGACTGACTGAAT